>JAODAL010022091.1:0-65526 GCA_025379985.1 Phyllomedusa bahiana | reverse complement strand
CTCTATTTAATAAAGGGGGCCCGGGGCTACCGGCTTTTTAATAAAGGGGGCCCTGGCTACCTGGCTATTTAAAATAAAGGGGGCCCCTGACTACGGGCTATTTAAAAGGGGGCCCTGGTAACGGGCTATTTAAAAAAGGGGGCCCCGGGACTCCTGGCTAATTAAAAAAGGGGGCCCGGCTACCGGCTAATTAAAAAGGTGGCCCTGGATAATGGTAATTAAAAAAAGGGAGCCCTGGCACCCTGGCTAATTAAAAAAAGGGGGCCCTTTAACCTGGCTTTTTAATAATGGGGGCCCTGACTCCTGGCTTTTTAAATTTTAAAGGGGGCCCCTGGATACCGGGGCAAATTTAAATAAAGGGGCCCTGATCCCTGGCTATTTAAAAAGGGGGTCCGACTACCTGGCTAATTAATAAAGGGGGCCCTGAAAAACCGGGGCCTATTTAATTAAAGGGGGCCCTGACTACCCGGCTAATTAATAAAGGGGGCCCTGATACCTGGCTAATTAAAAAGGGGGCCCTGGCTACCTTGCAAATTAATAAAGGGGCCCCGGGCTACCTGGTAAAACAATAATGGGGGGCCCTGGCAAAAGACTAAAGGGGGCCCTTGTCCCCTAATGACTAAAGGGGGCCCGGCTACCAAAGGAACTAAAGGGGGCCCCGGGGCTATAAGAACTAAAGGGGGCCGGGGTTTTCCTAATAATGAAAGAGGGCCCTGGCTACCTAAAAAAAAGGGGGCCCCTATTACCTAATACAAAAGGGGGGCCCTGATACCTATCAAACGGGGGGGCCCTGACAACCTAATACAAAAGGGGGGGCCCTGACACCTCCCCTACTAAAAAAAGGGGGGCCCTGACTACCTCCGCCTACGTAACTGAGACTCCCAAACCCCTACCACAGCCAAACCCTATTTATTATTGGGGTCTATTTACTACCCACCCGTGGTCTACTTATTTACCTTACTTGGGCCTACCAATTTTATCCAGCGGGGCTATTCCCCTAAATAGGGCCTATCTAGTTATCTGGGGCCCTTTCCCCTTTGCCCACTCCTAGGTCTTGACTACTACCTGGTAATATAATTGAGAGGGGGGCAGCCCCCTAGTTGTAGGATTACCTCCAGGGGGTTGTCCTCTACCCACCCTCCAACCCCTTAGGGGTTTCTAGGCCCCTAAAAATTATGGCTTGTACCCCGCTCTCCCCACCCCTGGAAGTTTTTGTACAGAGGTGGGAATAGGTAAAGAGTGCGGAAAAAATTTAGGATTCTAGATATTTGTGTGTAATTTCTGATGGGTGAGTTTTGGCCGGGACAAATCATCATGGCGGGGGGGAAGGGTGAGAAAAAAATGGAATAAGAAGACTCATAAGAAAAAGAGAAACTCATCAGACATCTCCCCGGGGAGTCCCCTGGATGTCAGGGGTTATTTTACTTCTAATTTTTGGGTCGTGCTGTATTAATGTAAAGTGATTGACCTGAGTGGTGTCAGATTCTATGTGGCTCTATATGGTGGTGTTGTAGGGGTTTTACCTGAGTGGTGCCTGACCTTATGTGATCTCTTTGTGGTGTTTAGGTTATACCGAGTGGTGTTGACCACTTTTTGGTCTCTTATGGTAGTGTTGTAGGTTTTACCTGAGTGGTGTCTGCCCCCTTTTGTGGTCTCTTTTGGCGGGTTGTAGTTATACCCCGAGCTAGTTGTTACCCCCTATGTTTTTCTCTTTTTGGTGGTGTTGTAGGTATACTGAGCTGGTGTTTACCACTTGTGGTTCTATATGGGGGTGTTGTAGGTTATACCCTGACGGTGCCTGCCTTATGTGATCCTATATGGTGGTGTTTTGTAGGTTTACCTGAGCTTTGGTGTTGAAAACCTCATGGGGGTCTCTATATGGTGGTGTTGTAGGTTATACCTGAACTGGTGTTGACCTCTATGTGGTCTCATATGGCGGTGTTGTAGATTACACCTGAGCTAGTGTCTGACCACTATGTGGTCTCTATATGGTGGTGTTGTAGGTTTACCTGACTGGTGTCTGACCTTAGGGGTTCTATTAGGCGAGTTTAGGTTATACCTGAGCTAGTGTCTGACCTCTATGGGGCCCTCTATATGGTGGGTTTAGGTTATCCCCTGAGCTGGGTTTTGGGGACCTCTATGTGGTCTTATATGGCGTTTTGGTAGATTACACCTGAGCAGTGTCTTACCACATAGGTTCTTATGGTGGTGTTTAGGTTATACCTGAGTGGTGTCTCCCCTTATGGGGTCTCTTTATGGCGGTGTTGTAGGTTATACCTGAGCTAGTGTTGCCCTCTTGTGGTCTCTATTTGTGGTGTTTGTGGTTATACCTGAGCTGGTGTTGCCCTTATGTGTTCTTTTTTGGCGGGTGTTGTGGTTATACCTGAGCTGGTGTCTGACCACTATGTGGTCTTTATTGGTGGTGTTGTAGGGATCCCTAAGCTGGTGCTGCCCTCTATGTGATCTCTATAGGGTGGTGTTGTAGGTTATACCTGAGCTGGTGTCTGACCTCTAGTGGTTTTATAGGGTGTTTAGGTTATCCCCTGAGCTGGTGTCTGAACTCTTTGGGGGTCTCTATAGGGTGTTGAGGTTTTAATGAGTGGTGTTTGATTTTGGTCTCTTATGGTGGTGTTGTGGTTTACCTGAGCCGGTGTCGGGACCTCTATGTGGTCTCTTATGCGGTGTTGAAAGGTTATTCTGAGTGGTGTCTGACCACTATGTGGTCTCCATATGGGGGTGTAGGTTTTTCTGAGCTGGTGTCGGCCCTCTTTGTGGTCTCTTTTTGGTGGTGTTGTGGGTTATACCTACTGGTGTCTGCCCTCTATGTGGTCTCTATATGGTGGTGTTGTAGGTTATATGAGCTGTGTCTGACCTTATGTGGTCTCTTATGGTGATGTTGTAGGTTACACCTGAGCTGTGTTGACCACTATGTGGTCTCTATAGGGTGGTGTTGTAGGTTATCCCTGAGTGGTGTCGACCTCATGTGTTCTATATGGGGGTTGTTTTGGTTATACCTGAGCTGGTGTCTGACCCTATTGGCCCTTATTGGCGGGTTTGTGGATATCCCTGAGTGGTGTTGACCATTTTTGGGCCCCTTATATGGGGTGGTGTAGTTTTTTTCGGTTTATTAATCGGGCGGGGTAAGGGGCCCCAGCATTCATGTGCCCCTGTTTGTAAGAGTGAGGGAAACACCTGCCCTGTGATAGGGTCACACTTTTACTTCTTGCTGGTGTGTATTTTTAGAAGGTTGATGAGGTGCAGTGACCAAAGGTAAAACACATGGAGGGGAAGTGATATTTGGGATGGTGGGGAATATGGATGGAGCTACTTTAGCCCTGTGTTTGATTGCACTGACTGAATATGGGTAAGTAAATTGGTATTTGATTCTGTTTGCCACACTTGTATTATGTGCGTTTAAAATGAGGAGCATTTATGTCCGAGAGGAACGGTAAAGTGGGAGTAATATTTTTTCGTACAGTAGGGTGGGGCGCCAAGATAACTAACTGTGGGCCCTAGACCCCCAAGGTCCGGAACTGGAAGCGGCAGTGAAGGGATTGGCAGAGGGGAGGGCAGAGGTATGCGAGGGAGAGAGTGTGGATATGACGGGGCAGCAGAGTTAAGGATGGTTTGGAGGGAGCGGGGGGGGGAGACTAGCTGGCAGGCCACAGTGAAGGTGTTGCAGTAGTCAGGACAGGAGATGACAAGGGCAATATGGACCAGAACATTTTTGTAGTTCATAGTTGTGGTATGAGCGGATGCGAGAGATGTTTTCAGGTGGAGGCGGCAGGCAGAGGTGAGGTTTGGATGTTGTGGTTTGAAAGAGTAGAGAGGAGTAAATAGGATTACCCCAAGGTAGCGAAGCTTGTGGATAAGCAGGTTAGAGTGTAGAGGCGTTGACTGAGATAGAGAGATCAGGGGCAGGGGAGGTTGGGTAGAGTTGAGGGTGGAAAGGATGATGCGTTCTGTTTTTCTAGCACATTTAGTTTTAGGAGACGTGGATGAGAAGAAGGAAGGAAATGGAGGACAGACATTCAGGGATACGGGAGAGAGTTAGAGGAAGTGGACATCTGGGCCAGAGGATGTAGGTTGGGTGGTTTATAATCAGCATTACAGGGTGGTAATGTAAGCACATGTGAGGCTATGTGCTCGACCGTGAGGCCAAGAGTTGTAGATAGAGAGGACTAGTGGCCCAGGACTGATCCCCTGTGGGACACCAACAGAGAGAGGGCGAGAGGAGGAGGTGGAGGAGCAAGAGAATGAGAGATGCTTGGGATGTCCGATCAGTGAGGTACGAGGAGATCCAGGAAGAGTCAAGTCTGTGATGCCAAAGGAGGTGAGGATTTGTAGCAGGAGGGGATTGTCGCAGTTGTCCTCATAGGCAGTGGGACTGGTCTATCTAAGAGGAGGAGCGGCAGAGTAGTGGCATTGAGATTTTGCAGTTACTAGGTCATTTGTGACTTTGGTGGTAGGGCGGCTTTCGGTAAGTAGTGTGGTTGGGTGTCGGAGGAAACAGATTGTAGTGGGCGAGAGGAGAGGAGTTGGAGGAGAGTTGGGAGGGACAGCTGAAGGTAGACGTGCTTCTCGAGAGAGTTTGGAAGCAATAGGAGCTGTGAGTTGGGGCGATAGTTGGACAAAGCGGAGGGCGGTCAAGGGTTGTTTTTTAAGGATTGGAGTTGATAGTAGCATGTTTTAAGGCGGAGGAAGGGAAGATGACCAGGGTTAGTGAGAGGTTGAAGAGATGGTGTGAGGGGCTGGGATGATTGGAAGCACTGAGGTATGGGTATTGGGTGGGATGGCCAGTGGATCAAGACTACAGTAGGGAGGTTGGATTTGGGACAAGTTAAGTGCGAGGCTTGTCTGAGTGGACTGTGGGGAAGCAAGTTAAGGGGGGGAAGGCAGTTTGCAAGGGTAGAGGAGGGTGGTGGGGAATGCGGGCTGAAGCTTTTCTCTGCGACGGTGGTTGATATTCTGAAGGAAGTGAGATGGCAAAGTCATTGCTGAAAGGAGGGATGGGGGAGGAGAAGCTGGTGGACGGTGAAGAGAGTTGAAGGTTTGATTAATTGTCTGGGGTTGCGGGACTGGGGGATATGAGAGTGGTGAAATAGTCCTGTTGGTGCAGGTGTGAGTGCAGATTTAAATGTATGCAGTGTTTGTTTGTATAAGGCAAAGTCATCAGTGGACGGGAGTTTTCTTCCAGCGGGTTCGGCAGCTCTAAGCACGCCTAGCTGTTTGATTTGAGTCTGTGTGCCAGGGTTGTCTGTTGATTTTGTGGGTTTTGTTGTGTGTGAGAGGAGCGATGACGTCAAGGGTGGTGGTGATTGTGTGGTTGTAGAAAGTGGTGGCTGCGTCTGGGTCCATTAAATGAGGAGGAGATAGTAGAAAGAGGTGCAAGAGAGTCAGAGAGAGTGAGACAGTTTAACTTACGTTGCTCTGAATAAGAAATTCCCAGTCTGCACAGTAAAGCCTAATTCAAATCTATGGTCCGATCAGTGTCAGAAAACCCTTCGTTCTAGCAGTTAGTGAGGGACAAGCTTGTACTGGCCCAGAGGAGTGCAGTGGAAATCCAACTTACCTGCACAATGGGGGATAAGCTACCTACCCAGTGGGGGTCCAGGCTACCTACCCAATGGGGGGCTAAGCTGCCTACTGATTGGGTGGATAAACTATCCTACCAATGAGGGGACCAGATACTTATCAGTGGGAGTAAAGGCTATCTACCCAATGGAGGCTCAAGCTACTTACCCAATGAAGGGCCAAGCTACTTACCCAATGAAGGGCCAAGCTACTTACCCAATGAAGGGCCAAGCTACTTACCCAATGGGGAGGCCAAGCTACTTATCCAATAGGTTGACAAGCTACTAACTCAACACCGGGCCAAGCTACCTACTCTAAGCTAAGTTGCCTATCAAATGGGGAGCCAAACTAACTTCCCGTGGGGGAAAGTTACTTACCCATTGTGGGGAGTCAAGTTAGCTACCCAGTGTGGGGCGAAGCTACCCAACCAATGGATGGCTAAGCAGCCTATCAATTGAAGGGTCTAGCTACCCATGTGGGGGAAGCTACTTGCTCAGTGTGGGGGACCAGGCTATCTACCTAATGGGCACCAAGCTTCTTACCCAATCCAGGGCTAAAGTACCTCTCCATTGGGAAAAGGGGGGCAAGCTACTTAGCCAATAGGGAGCCAAGCTACCTACCCAATGGGGAGGCAAGCTGTATGTGTAGTAAAGCTAGCTAGCCAAGCTAGCTACCCAGTGGGAGGCCAAGTACCCAACCAATGGTTGGCTCAATTGGAGGGTCAAGCTACCTGCTCATGTGGGGCAAGCTAGTTGCCCAATAGGGAGCAAAGCTACATACCCAAAGCAGAGGCAAGCAGTATGTGTAGCCAAGCTAGCTACCCATTGAGGGGCCAAGCTACCCAACCCAACGCAGTGAGGGTCAAGCTACCTACCCATGTGGGGCAAGCTACTTGCCCAATAGGGAGCCAAGCTACCTACCCTATGGTGAGGCAAGCAGTATGTGTAGTCATATATAGTAGCTGTAGGATGAGTCCCTATAATCAACTCTAGACACCCAGTCTAACACTTTAGGGGATTTTCTCCACCAATACAACGACTGATCTATTCCGTGTCTGTTTGATTATACAAGAAGAACACCTTTTCTGTGTGTTTATGCTCAACATTGTAGAACAACCTAGAAAAGTTTGAGATCTTGAAGATTATTGTTTTTCATATATCTTCCTTGAGAGGTCTGCCTCCAGTGCCCGTGGGGCTATAGCCGAAAGCAGGGGACAACAGTGCTACTAAAATTCTGGTCTTCAGTCTTTGCGGGGCACAGGCTCCAAATGCAGACGGGACACACAAACCTACAAAATAAAACCTTTTAAACATTTGAAACAAAACATGACACAATATAAAGAACCACAAAAAGGCTCTGTACTTAGAAAGAGTCACTTCTACCCTCTCACAAGATTAGCCATAAAACAAATCCGTATTTTATGGTTTTGATGTTTGATTGCTTCCTGACACAATAAACATTTCTTGGAAACTTGAATGTTCTTGGTGAAAACATCAGTTCCTGGAAGTCAACATCTCTTTGGCCCTCCACGACCTATCCGCTATCCATAAAAAAAAATAAAAAAAAAATACACCGGACAACCAGCAAATGTGTAGAATTAATAAACTGCAATCCAAGCTGCATAGAGTCTGCTATCCCACCATCACAACAACTTCATTACCTAATGAACTTTCTGCAATTCAAATTGGCGACCAAAAACAACAAAAACTGATACTGAAGGTCCACATAACAGTAATTCTGAAAGTGTAACTCTTTGGCTGCAGTGTGACCTGGTAGGTGAAGCAGGGATCATAAACATTGTTCTGTATCTTTGAAGAACAACATACCCTGTTTCCCCGAAAATAAGACCTAGTGCATTTTTTTGATGCAATTCAGAGTTTGGCTGCTTATGCTGATGTTTGTGATGAAATCACTACAGTATATTAATACAGGTTGATGTTTGGTTCAACAATAAATGTGAATTATTGTTCATAGAAAAAAAAAAATCCCCTAAAAATAAGTCTTAACTCGTCTTTAGGAGCCAAAATTAATATAAGACACTGTCTTATTTTCGGGGAAACAGGGTAGGACCTCAAGGCCAGCCCTGATATCACTTCTTTTCGGATGTCCTGACTTGCTTGTTCTGGAAATTAAGAACATAATTAAAGGGGTATGCTCACTATAATGATTAGCTTTTAACATGTAGGGAAAGGTAAATAAAGAATATTACCAAATACATTGCTGAGTTGATTTTGTTTTGTTCAGTAGATAAAGAAGATTTTATTTCCTTTAAGAGCACACAAGTTTCTCTGGTTATCGACCACCTCTCCCTGATCGCCCTTATCTCTCATTACTCCAAGTTGCCCTCAGTCAGTCACTCTGACCATCGTGAATCACTCCCAGCAGAGACTTACCTGTAGCACACAAGCTTTGTTTACCTAAGGTAATGACGCGTGTTAAGCCTTAGAGCTCTGTAACCTTGTACACTACTATTTACAGATCTCTGCACTCATGTCACTGTAACAGACTCAGCTAGGAACAGCAGAACTGATCTGCCGATCACTGCTGTTGAAGCACCCACAGTCTGAACAGGATGTGTGAATCTGAAGCTGCCTGTGGCTCTGTGAAACAGCATAGAAAGAAAACCCCTTTAACCGTTTCCTAATCTACTGAAAGCATCGGCTATTAACCCCCTTCTGAAGAAGACCTCCATGGATCCAAGTGTTATAAGCAGTTCCAGACCTGTCCGAGGGAAAGTTATGGAAAAGATTGTTGCTACCCCAACTAAATACTCGACTACTAGATGATTGCATCTATGGCCCTCTCCATTCTGGGTTCAGATATAAACCTAGGACTTAATCAGCGTTCATGAATAAAAAATGACCTACTCATGGCACGAGAAGGCTTTCTTAGCTCTAGTCCCAGCATCTGACACAGTTGACCTTGACATCTTAATACATAGACTTAAAGGGGTTTTCTCACTGCAATGATTAGCTTTCAACATGTAGGGAATGGTAAATGAAGACTTTTACTAAGTACATTGCTCTTTTGATATTGCCTTGGTCAAGAGATAAGATAATGTCCATATATCCCTTCCTGATTAGACAGAGAGCAGGAAGGGATGTTACCATGGTTGGAAGGAGCAGAGCCTTTATCTTTAACAAGATTAGATTGTTTACCTTTTACTGTATAATCACTTGTTTTCAATTCTTGGAGGTCTGCAGCTTTGCTTTCTACAGATTAAATCTCCTGCAGTCATCTCACTGTAACAGGATGAACTAGGAATAGCAGAGCTCATTTGCTAATTACTGCTGTAGAACCACCCACAGCTTGACCAGGAAGTGTGAGTATGAAGCTGGCTGATGCTCTGTGAAACAGCATGGTGAGACAACCCCTTTAAGAAGTTTTAGTGAAACTGAGGGCACGGTTCTTACGAGGGGCGTTCATTAAAGATTTCCCCTGACCCACTTCCTTTGGACTGAGAGCAATGAAACTTTGCACAGTTCTTAGTCCTTCTCTACATAGGTGCCACCTAGGGACACACACTGCTCCCATCTCTTTAAGCAACTGTAACACCTCGGGCGACATGTATGAACGGGATTTGCGCCTGTTTTCTGGCGTATACTTCGCCTCACCGGCCCGAATCCCCTGTCGGACGCAGGGATGCGAAGTTAGGCGCAGCCTTCACCACTTTCGGCTGCGCCTCACATGAAGGGACGGGCAATGGCCGCAGTGTGGGCGTTCTGGGGCGGGACGCGGCGCATTCGAAAACTCCGAGGCATGTACGATCGCGAGTCGGCAAAGTGCCGGGAAATACAGTAATTCAAATTCTGTAAGCGCTTCTCATTGGTCGGCAGAAACCAGCCAATCAGAATAGGAGCGACAGGGACCCATTATAACCTATGGAGAAGTATTGACCAATCAAATTCAAAGGCGGGACAGTTCAAAATACAGTAGCTTATAATGGGTCACTGTCGCTCCTATTCTGATTGGTTGGTTTCTGCCGACCAATGAGAAGCGCTCACAGAATTTGAATAACTGTATTTCCCGGCAATTTCCAATATCCAAATTCCTGATGTAGCGCCGTTCTTGATTTTTGGAAAGTAATTTTATTTATGTATTTTTTTAGTAGGTTTGAGATCTTTTTCTGATAATGTTTTACACCTAATAAAGGCGATTTTTTTATTCATATTCCATGCCGCACGGACATCCTTAATGATTTCTCGCTCATTTCCAGCCTGTCTCGAATCGGAATACATGTTTGGCGCAGTCCCGCACTGCACCTAAGTCCCGCACTGCGCCCCATACACTGGCGAGGCGCGGCGGACTTTTCACGGCATGTATGAGCGCACCTCCTCGGACGGTGAATCTCAGGCGCTGTCCCGCACTGCGCCTAAGTCCCGCACTGCGCCTCACACACTGGCGAGGCGTGGAGGACTTTACACCGCATGTATGAGCACAACTCGGCGCCGACATACATGAGGCGCAAATTTCGGCAGAAAACTGGCGAAAACGTGCGCTCCGACGTGGCGAGATTCATATATGTCGCCCCTCGCTTGTAGAAGTTGACAGGTTGCTCCAAAAGCCACCTTGTGACTTCGGAAATCAGAGTCTCATCATCTGGAAAATGCTTGCCCTTCAAAAATAACTTCATTGTTGGAAAGAGGTGGAAGTCCAATGGTGCGAGGTCGGGCGAGTAAGGGGGATGCAGTAGAATTTCAAAGCCACAGAAGCAGGCTTCCATTTGAGGAAACATGTGAGTTGTGAACTTGTGCATTGTCTTACAGAAGGCGGACACCTTTGGTGAGCATGCCACGTCTCTTGATTTTGATGGCCTCCTCCAATTTCGGTAGCAGTGAAGCATAGTATGCCCCAGTGATCATGGTACCCTTTGCTAAGAAATTCACTATAGCAACCAGTGCTGGCAGCCTATCATGAGAGCCTGAACAGTACTGTCGCTATAGCAACCACTGCTGGCAGCCTATCATGAGAGACTGAACAGGACTGTAGCTATAGCAACCAGTGCTGAAAGCCTATCCGGAGAGATTGAACAGGGCTGTAGCTATAGCAACCATGCTGGCAGCCTATCATGAGAGATTGAACAGGTCTGTAGCTATAGCAACCAGTGCTGGCAGCCTATCAGGAGAGATTGAACAGGGCTGTAGCTATAGCAACCAGTGCTGGCAGCCTATCATGAGAGACTGAACATGACTGTAGCTATAGCAACCAGTGCTGACAGCCTATCAGGAGAGATTGAACAGGACTGTAGCTATAGCAACCAGTGCTGGCAGCCTATCATGAGAGATTGAACAGGTCTGTAGCTATAGCAACCAGTGCTGGCAGCCTATCAGGAGAGGTCAAACGGGTCTGTAGCTATAGCGACCTGAGGAGCTGATGCAGCCCATACAAGAGGGGAAATCTAGGAATAGGTAGGACACTGTTAATGGACACATATTGCAAAGTGACTTGTTTTTTTAACATAAAAAGCAGCAATCCCTGTAGTGAGACAACCCCTTTAAATATTAGTATGCAGCAACGTATCCGAGGAATACCCTGCTGCATATTTCAGTTGTCCAAATCAATGTGCCTCATCCGTATCCTGGCTCCTGGTGCGTTTTCTATCTTTTCCATTGAAAAAATATGCGCAGCAGTTCACAGTGTAAGCTACAGCACAGTTCCCCATTGAAATCAATGAGAGGAGTAATAAATGTAGTTTTCACACGGGACAGAATACAGGTGAAAATGAAGCCGTGTGAACAGAGCCTTACAAATGTGTGTTGTATGGTGGGGAATGAGCCTCAGTACAGGGGAAGTCTAGGGGGTCACCTTTATATGGGCTCGTACATATGAGTCACATCCCCTCCCTCATGGGAAAGTCCAGGTTTATAAACCATCACTGAAGCTGCAGTTCACTTCATTCAAGGACCAGCAGAGGGAAGAAATGTGCACGGACGGCTCTACACCCCAGAGATACAGTAAGACATTTATCTTTTACAACCATCTGTGATGGTGCGGAGTACGGGATGTACAGTAACCATGGGCGTACCTATAGGCACAGTGACTGCTATGGGGCCCAGAGGTTAAGGGGGCCCCCAGGTACAAGAACATTGTTCCTTTTTGTAGGGAACAAGCAGTTGGTGGCTTTCTGCTTTGTAGAATTACTACATGGCTTCTCTGATATATGGCGGTATTATTTATATCATTGCTATTTTTGCTGCTGTTTCATTTTCTTATCATTAGCTGATGGGGCCCCATCTCATTTTGCTATGGGGCCCTATGAATTCTAGTAGCGCTCCTGACTGTAACTGCTTAACTGAGCGAGAGCTGTGATCCTCCCCGAGGTCCTTGATTCTCGCTTCACTTTGCCGGGCTCATTTGTGACTGTGACAGTGAGGAGGGACAGCACAGTTCTGTCTTAAAGGGGTTGTCTCACTTCAGCCATTGATGGAATATCGCTAGGATAGGCTATCAATGTCTGATAAGTGCGGGTCCCGAACCCCGAAAAATCTTCATTCTGAGCAGAGGAATGGTCAGGACTCTCCAATTGAAATGAATAGGAGTTCCGAGGATAGCGGTGCGGCGTCTTATCTTCTAGACTTTTTTATCTTCTGACCCTTTGTTGATTGCTGTCACTTTACAACATAACTCCCAACTTTTTGGACGGTCAACGAGAGACTCTTAGGCTAAGTTCGCACGGCATAATTGCGGGGCGTAATTACGCCGGGACTTCGGGAGCTCGCGCATAGACATTCATTACTAGTGGCGCGTAGTCGCCGCTAGTAATTGACATGTCACTTATCTTCCACCTCGGCGTATTGTGTGAGCAGGGAGAGGAGGCGTAATCCATAGTTCTCTATGAGAACTGTGGATTACCGTAATTATTGGGACGTATCTCGCCCCGTATGTAGCGCAGTATGGCATAAAATTCGGGCCGAAATACATCACAGTTTAAGCCGTGTGAACATAGCCTTATGATTCATTGAATAAAATATGCCATTTTTGTCATGTGTGTCCTTTTGCTGTGGTCATTTACAAATTAGCACAAAATTATATCCAAATATAGAATTTTCTGGTCCAAATTGTAACAAAGTTTTAAATAGTATATAAATTGTAGCCCAATGTGCAGTTAGAGACCAGAGAGATGCTTTTTGGGGGCAATGTAGTAAGGTTATTGCTGAAAGTTTATTTTTCAAGTAAAAAAAGAGGGGCATTTAATAAGTGAAGAGAGACAGGGGGATCAGAGTCAAAAATAGGGACTGTCCCATCAAAAGAGGGACATTTGGGAGGTATGCTTAACAATGTCCAGAAGAACATCCTAGAATATAGCTGTTGTATGTGGTCTAGTGTCACACAGTTCTAATACAATCCTCCCTCAAATTACAATGGCCTCAGGATACAATATGTTTAACATACAATGGTCTATCCTTAGACATTGTATATTGAATCTATCTCACCATATAATGTCCCAGACACAGCTGATCTGCAGCAGATGTGATTGATGGAAGATCCAACCAATTATCCTGAACATTTTACTTGTAAAACATCTGTATTAATGCAGTGCATACAGCGACTAGCGGCCTATAGCACCTCTCTACAGTACAGTGCGGTACTACATGTCCTGTACTGCTCTTACATGTATTAGTGAGGTGCATGCAGTGATTGGCGGGTCTATAGCTCCTCTCTACAGTACAGTGCGGTACTACATGTCCTGTACTGCTCTTACATGTATTAGTGAGGTGCATGCAGTGATTGGCGGTCTATAGCTCCTCTCTACAGTACAGTGCTGTACTACGTCCTGTACTGCTCTTACATGTATTAGTGAGGTGCATGCAGTGATTGGCGGTCTATAGCGCCTCTCTACAGTACAGTGTGGTTACTACATATCTGTACTGCTCTTACATGTATTAGTGAGGTGCATGCAGTGATTGGCGGTCTATAGCTCCTCTCTACAGTACAGTGCAGTACTACATGTCCTGTACTGCTCTTATCATGTATTAGTGAGGGTGCATGCAGTGATTGGGCGGTCTATAGCTCCTCTCTACAGTACAGTGCTGTACTACGTCCTGTACTGCTCTTACATGTATTAGTGAGATGCATGCAGTGATTGTTGGTCTATAGCGCCACTCTACAGTACAGTGCTGTACTACATGTCCTGTACTGCTCTTACATGTATTAGTGAGGTGCATGCAGGGATTGGCGGTCTATAGCTCCTCTCTACAGTACAGTGCGGTACTACATGTCCTGTACTGCTCTTAAATGTATTAGTGAGGTGCATGCAGTGATTGGCGGTCTATAGCTCCTCTCTACAGTACAGTGCGGTACTACATGTCCTGTACTGCTCTTACATGAATTATTGAGGAACATGCAGTGATTGGCGATAAATAGCTACTCTCTACAGTACAATATGGTACTACATGTCCTGTACTGCTCTTATATGTGTTAGTGAGGTGCATGTAGTGATTGGTGGTCTACAGCGCCTCTCTACAATACAGTGCGATACTACATGTCCTGTACTGCTCTTACATGTATTAGTACAGTGCATGGAGTGATTGGCGGTCTAGTTGCGCCTCTCTACAGTACAGTGCGGTACTACACGTCCTGTACTGCTCTTACATGTATTAGTGAGGTGCATGCAGTGATTGGTGATCTATAGCGCCTCTCTACAGTACAATGTGGTACTACATGTCCTGTACTGCTCTTACATGTATTAATGAGGTGCATGCAGTGACTGGTGGTCTCTAGCGCCTCTCTACAGTACAGTGCGGTACTACATGTCCTGTACTTCTCTTACATGTGGCAGGATGAGCGGCTCCTTTGGGCACCAGGTGAGGGTCACATTTTCTTTTTTCTGGTACATTGTGTATAAAGTACATGACCCAAAGAAGCTCCTGTCCTCATCATAGGAAGTGATTTCCAGCTTCCAGCAGCTCTCTGATGTTACATGGAAGGATGAGCTTTAACTGGATTAGTATCTGCTTCAGTTTCTGTAATCCTCATGTTGCATTATTTTGGTGACATTTTTGGGGTTTGGCAGCAATCACCAGTTTTCCATAGAGCTATGATCTCATCATACAATGGTCATCCCTGAACCAATTTATTTTTGTATGTTGACGGACCTCTGTACATTTCATCTTAGATTGATGTCTGATAGTTGTGGGTCCCACCTCTTGGACCTGAGAATGAGCCTTGAAACTTCTTTGTTATGAACCTAGTATTGCTCGGCTGTACTCGGAACTACCATTGATATCAACGAGAGAGCCCCAACCACCTCTCTGTATATAATGAAGTGGTTTCAGGGATCGTACTCGGGATAGGTGTTGGTCCCAGAGTTCCCTACAGATTTGCCATCAATATCTATGGTGGAAATAGCCCCTTTTATTGTCGGCAAAACCTGAATATTTCAGTGTAATAATCCAACCATCTAATGTGCAGGGAGCCACAAAACTCTCCCCTGGTGGCAGATGTGAGGGAACAGAAGGATTGGGCATGCTGGATTCCAACAAGCCCTCTTGTCTCAGGGAAGAGGTTTCTGGCAGTAGTTTCCAACCCTCAGAGTGTAAGTATGCTTATCTGAGCGTGCATGTATATAAGGCAATTAGAAGAGACAGCTATTTGTGCAGTGTACGACTGCTTGTTGTCCTATGGACAGACTCTCCCACCTCAGCTGTAGATCTCTGCAGTTCATCCAGAGTGATCATGGGCCTCTTGGCTGCATCTCTGATCAGTCTTCTCCTTGTTTGAGATGAAAGTTTAGAGGGACGGTCTTGGTAGATTTGCAGTGGTCTGATACTCCTTCCATTTCAATATGATCGCTTGCACAGTGCTCCTTGGGATGTTCAAAGTTTGGGAAATCTTTTTGTATCCAAATCTGGCTTTAAACTTCTCCACAACAGTATCACGGACCTGCCTGGTGTGTTCCTTGGTCTTCATGATGCTCTCCGGCTTTAAACAGAACCCTGAGACTATCACAGAGCAGGTGCATTTATACGGAGACTTGATTACACACAGGTGGATTATATTTATCATCATCAGTCATTCAGGACAACATTGGATCATTCAGAGATCCTCACTGAACTTCTGGAGTGAGTTTGCTGCACTGAAAGTAAAGGGGACAAATTATTTTGCACGCCCCAGTTTTCAGTTTATTGTTTTTAACAAAAGTTTAAAATATCCCCAAAATTTCGTTCCACTTCACAATTGTGTCCCACTTGTTGTTGATTCTTCACAAAAAAAAAATTAAAATTTTATATCTATGTTTGAAGCCTGAAATGTGGCAAAAGATTGGAAAGTTCAAGGAGGCCGAATACTTTTGTGAGGCACTGTATGTGGAGTGTATGGGCAGCTTTAAAGGTCTATATAGACTCCATAGATAAGACAAAGTAATAAAACTGAGCTTTTGCAATAGACAGAAGGGCAGTAGAGGTGACCAGGGGTTCATAAATCTGGCGTCAGTCTGCTGTGGTAAAGGTGTGTATCCATGAAGTGATCATAAATCCCAGTATTAGATTTACTCCTTGTTTCAATAACTGGAATGAATCATCCTAGATTTTTCTTCTCTCTGATAACTCCTCATAATCTGACAAAGTGGATACAAAAAACATAGCTTCAATTTTGGTGAAACTACCTTTATATGACAGAAAACTGCATATTAAACAATTCCCCAATATTCCTATATTGTAGGATTGCACGCTCTTCAAGTAGAACCATAGACAAAAGGAAACTAGTTCGGCATTATCCAAAAAACTTGGCATAACTCAGCCGTCCATAGATTCAAATATTCAGGATTTAAGTTGATGGCAAATTTGGTCCGAATCAAATTTTGCAGTGAATTGACAAAAAATTTGACCCTAATTCTTGTGGTTGGGAGACTTTAGGGAATTTTAAGAGTTAAAGGGGTTGTCTCACCATAGACATTTATCCACAGAATAGGTGATAAATGCCTGATCAGAGGGTGCCAATGCTAGGACACCTACCAATCGCTAAACAGGGGTCCCAATGCTAGGACACCTACCAATCGCTAAAACGGGGGTCACAAGTCCAACATCATTCTTGGCTGCACTCACGTAGCAAGAAAGTCTATGAATGGAGCAGTAGCCAAACATGCAGAATGCCCCCCGGACATAGAGCGCTGTGGAGCAGTAAGGTGACCCTTGAAGATGCATGAAAAAACCCTTACAGGGTTAGAATAAGGAGTGAGTTAGAGTTAGGGCTGGAGAACAAATTCAATTTGGGAAATCCTGACCCCAAATTTTTCACTCTCTCAGTTGAACCAAACAGGGACAAACTCAAAGGGGTTGTCTTGCTACGAAGATCATGGTTGAAAATGTGGGGGACCAAAATTCTAAGGATGTACGTCCTTGGTTACTATTGGCAAAGTGCTACGGTTTTAGAGAATGGGCTGGTTTACATGTGCTTAGCAACGGTGTTTGTTTACTGGTCAGGGAAGCATTCTGTCCTGCCCAGGTCGTGCACATGCAAAGGAAAGGCAGTGAAGAGGAGGGGGCAGGGTTGTGTGCATTGGCAGGCATGGAAGAGAAGCAGGGAGAGGACGTGCAGGGGGGTTGTGTGTATTGGCAGCGACATGCAGGGACAAGAGGCAGTGAAGAGCGGGGGAGGGTGTATTGGCAGCCACAGGGATGTGTGTATTGGCAGCCACAGGGATGGAGGAAGGCAGTAAAGAGGATACAATACACACAACCCCCTGCATGTCTCTCACTGCTTCTCCTCCTTGCTGCCAATAACACATCCCTGCCCCTCCTCTTCACTGCCTTTCCTTTGCATGTGCAACGACCTGGGCAGGACAGAATGCTTCCCTGACCAGTAAACAAACACCGTTGCTAAGCACATGTAAACCAGCCCGTTCTCTAAAACCGTAGCACTTTGCCAATAGTAACCAAGGATGTACATCCTTAAATTTTTGGTCCCCACATTTTCAACTATAATCTTCGTAGTGAGACAACCCTTTTAAGGAACATTGGGATATCCCATATAATGAACAGATTCAGTTTTTAACAGCAGTAATAACAATATTCATTGTATGCCATTGTATGCCATGTTATTGACGTACATGCAGTTAAATAGAGCAACACATAGGTACAATGTCCTCGAGCATTAAACTACACATATACGAGGTGTTCAGCTTTATCTACAGTGCGGCGGTGATATTTGTGCATACCAGGGGATTAGAAGTACACTCCTTACAGAATTGATTCCTTGTTCGCTCTGCTGCACTCTAATCTCGACCCTTTGCAGTACAACCCTGTGTGTCCCTGTGTAATACATGCATTGTAGTACACTCACTGAATTACACCCTTGTGTGTCCCTGTGTAGTACACCCATTGTAGTACGCCCTTGTGTGTCCCTGTGTAATATACCCATTGTAGTACAGTCATGGCCAAAAGTTTTGAGAATGACACAAATATTATATTTTCCCCTGATCTGTTGCCCTCTGGTTTTTATGTGTGATTGTCAGATGTTTTTATCACATACAGAAATACAAGTGCAATCATATTATGATTAACAAAAGCTTTTATTGACATAATGAGTTAATGCAGCAAGTCAATATTTGCAGTGTTGACCCTTCTTCTTCAGGACCTCTGCAATTCTCCCTGGCATGCTCTCAATCAACTTCTGGACCAAATCCTGACTGATAGCAGTCCATTCTTGCACAATCAATGCTTGCATTTTGTCACAATTTGTTTTTGTTTGTCCACCCGTCTCTTGATGATTGACCACAAGTTCTCAATGGGATTAAGGTCTGGGGAGTTTCCAGGCCATGGACCCAAAATCTCTATGTTTTGTTCCCTGAGCCGTTTCGTTATCACCTTTGCTTTATGGCAAGGTGCTCCATCATGCTGGAAAAGGCATTGTTGATCACCAACTGCTCTTGGACGGTTGGGAGAAGTTGCTCTTGGAGGACATTCTGGTACCATTCTTTATTCATGGATGTGTTTTTAGGCAAGACTGTTAGAGAGCCGATTCCTTGGCTGAGAAGCAACCCCACACATGAATGGTTTCTGGATGCTTTACAGTTGGCATGAGACAAGACTGGTGGTATCGCTCACCTTGTCTTCTCCGAACAAGCTGTTTTCCAGATGTTTCAAACATTCGGAAAGGGGATTCATCTGAGAAAATGACTTTACCCCAGTCCTCAGCAGTCCACTCCTGTACCTTTGGCAGAATATCAGTCTGCCCTGATGTTTTTTCTGGAGAGAATGTGGCTTCTTTGCTGCCCTCCTTGACACCAGGCCTTGCTCCATGAGTCTCTGCTCACAGTGCATGCAGATGCACTCACACCTGCCTGCTGCCATTCCTGAGCAAGCTCTGCACTGCTGGTAGCCGATTTCCCAAGCTGAAACACTTTTAAGAGACGGGCCTGGCGCTTGCTGGTCTTTCTTGGGCACCTGGAGCCTTTTTGGCAACAATGGAACCTCTCTCTTGAATTCCTTGATGATGCGATAGATTGTTGACTGAGGTGCAATCTTTCTAGCTGCGATACTCTTCCCTGTTAGGCCAGTTTTGTGCAGTGCAATGATGACTGCACGTGATTCTTTAGAGATAACCATGGTTAACAGAAGAGAAACAATGATGCCAAGCACCGGCTCCTTTTAAAGTGTCCAGTGGTGTGATTCTTACTTAATCATGCAGATTGATCTCCAGCCCTGTCCTCATCAACACCCACACCTGTGTTAATGGAGCAATCACTGAAACGATGTTAGCTGGCCCTTTTAAGGCAGGCCTGCAATGAAGTGGAATGTTTTTTTGGGGGAAAAAGTTTTTAGGCAAACTTTTGGGGACTTTGCAATTAAATTGTGTTAAATGTCACTCTTTATAAATTCTGGAGTATTGAAAATTTTCCATTATAAACCTGATGCAGTGGTTTTTGAAAAAATTAAAACCTTTTTCATTCTCAAAACTTTTGGCCAGGGGACTTACCCCCTTGTGTGTCCCTGTTGTTGTACCCCCCATTTGTAGTAACCCTTTTTGTGTTCCTGGTAGTACCCTTTTATGTGCCCCATTTAGTTACCTTTGTGGTCCATGTTAGTCATCCATTGTAGTACAAGCTTGTGTGTCCCTTGGTAGTACACCTATTGTAATACACCTATTGTAGCACACCTTTTAGTTTCCTGTTTTAATACCCTTTTGTACACCCATTGTGCCTTTTGTTGTTCCTGTGTATTACATTTTTAGTACCCTTGTGTCCCCCTTGTATACACCCATTGTAGTACACCCTTGTGTATCCCTGTGTAGTACACGCATTATAGTACACTCTTGTGTATCCTGTGTTAAAACCTTTTAGTACCCTTTGTGTGTTCTGTTAAAATGTTTGTAGTTTCCTTGTGTGCCCCTTTGTTGTAACCCTTATAGTACACCTTTGCATACCCCCGTTAGGGGTTTTTTCCCTTGTATTTACCCTTTGCGTACACCTGTGTGCCCCTATGTGTACACCTTTGAAAACCTTATTTTGTCCTTATGTGAAAAAGAACGTTCCGTCCAAAATTCATTAGTTATAGTGGAGAGCAGCTACTAAGAACATTTCTTTCTATTTGATCCATGACATCTCGGCACTACAGAGGCAACCCATTGATTGCCTATTTCATGGTGCAGAGCTGTGATAGAACAAGTCATAGTCTTAACAGGAGATAAAGTTTGATAACAAGAAATTCACATATCAGAAATCAGGATGATTTTCATAATTTTGTTCATCTTTTTCTGGTAACATTCAGTTAATCAGTTTCCCTAATGCAGGTTTCTCAAAACCGAGGAGGCTTTTTTTGAGAAAATTTTAAGCCTTTCAGGGCTGCTTTGTTTTGATGGACTTTGGGCCCCCAAACAAGTGGAGGTCTGCGACTTTAGGGAAGGGTGGGGGCCCCTCCCGCACAAGTTGCTGACCCTAAAGGATTGCTGATCCTACCAGCAGAGGTTGGATCCATTGAGCAAGGTATTCTGAAGCCACCAGCTCGGTAATGGTTTGATCCTTTGGGTATGATTGCTGGTGTCCTGTTGTCAACAGCAAAGCAGAACTTTGTTTCTTAGGAAATAATTCTGCAAACCACCAGTAAAGCGGTGGTTGGATCATTTGAGCATGGACTGTTGGTGCTGCTAGATAAATGGTAGCCTGATACTTTGGACCTGGACTGCTGATACCACCTGCACAGCAGAGGTCTAATACTTTGGGCAAGGACTCTTGATGGCACTAGATCAGTGGTGGTCTGATAATACTCTCAGCACAGAGGAGTTCTGATCTTGTGATGGTCTGATTCTTAGCAACGTGGAGGTCTACTTTTTGGGCAAGGACTCTTAATGGCGCTGTATAAGTGATGGTCTGATTCTTAGGTCAAGGATTATTAGTACCATTAGCACAGGGTAGATTTGCTTTTCTGGGCAAAGAATACTGATGCCTACAACACAGTGGAGATCTAGACATTTAGACAAATCCTGCTATAGCCACCGGCTCAGCAAATGTTTGCTCCTTTGGGGAGGACCACTAATGCCAACATTCAGAGAAGGTCTGCTCGTTTAGGAAGCACTGCTGGTGCCACCAACACAGGAAAGATTTTTTCCTTTAAGAAGGATGACTGGTATTACCGACACAGTGAAGGTCTAATCCATGTTGGGAAAACTTTCCTATGTCATGAGATGAGCTCTTGAAGACTTTGATAGTTCCATGGTCCAAATCCTGGCTTATGGCAAAAAGATATCACTCTGTGCAGGGTTAGAAAAATTGACTTGGAGAAAAGGAGTTAGTGCAAAATAAGCCAATAACACAGATTGTGAAGTATTGGTGGTAGGATGGAAGCCCTCACAATGGTCATGTACAGGACAGTATAGCGCACAGTTCTGTATGTAGCTCAAGTCGGAAGCAGAGACTTCACCGGTGGCCAGATCTGTCATGTTTTCTGAAGATTATTGGTCATACAGTGAGGTGCTGTGACCTTTCTGCCTTTTCTTCATCCCACGGCTGACTTTTAATCTAACAGACATTGTGGTAGCCTAGGAAATTCCTTGTAAGTGTGAGGTAGTATGTTCTTCATCTCTTTACGGGACTCCCAAGAGCCTACAGATGTCTGTAGTGGACAAGCAAGTCACAGACAAGACCAAGGCTGACCTCAGGGCCACTTGTATGAAACGGTTTTGGTCTAAAACTCACTTTTTTCCCCATAGGTTTCTATGGGGAAAAAAGTGAGTTTTAGACCAAAACCGTTTCATACAAGTGGCCCTCGGTGTTATCTGCCTGTAGATAGAGGGGATCTGAGCTCATATACCTGCTGTAAGTGATCAGATAGATAGATACAGTAGATAGGAGATAAATAGACAGACAGGTAGACAGACAGGTAGACAGAAGTAGATAGATAGATAGATAGATAGATAGATAGATAGATAGATAGATGATACTGTAGATAGATAGATAGATAGATAGATAGATAGATAGATAGATAGATACTGTAGATAGATAGATAGATAGATAGATACTGTAGATAGATACTGTAGATAGATAGATACATAGATACTGTAGATAGATACTGTAGATAGATAGACATTAGATAGATAGATAGAGATAGACATAAGATAGATAGATAGATATGAGATAGATAGATAGATAGATAGATATGAGATAGATAGAAAGATAGATAGAAAAATAGAAAGATTTGAAATATAAAGAGAGATAGGAGATGGAGATATATAAATAGACAGATATGAGATGAATGGATAAACAAAAAGAAGATTAACGGATAAGTAGATAGAGAAATAGGTAAATAGATGGATAGATAGAAAGATTGATCATAGATAGATATGATATGGGTAGATACAGTAGGTATTAGATAGATATAAGATGAATGGAAATGTATGTATATATATATATATATATATATAGATATATAGATAGATAGATAGATAGATAGATAGATAGACATGAGATGAACAGACAGATGAGATGGATACAAAAATAGATAGGTAGATTTGAGATGGATGGACGAAAAGGAAGACCGAGAAAGATAGGCGATAGATAAATAAACAGATAGATATGAGATGGATGGAGAGATAGATTAAAAGATAGAAAGTCAGAATATTGACAGAAAAGTAGATAGGTAGATAGTTGAATAGACAGATGGTCATATAGATAGAAAGAGTGATTGATAATAGATATGATAGCTGTGAGATGGAAGGATAGATAGATAGATAGATAGATAGAAAGAAAGAAAGAAAGAAAGAAAGAAAGAAAGATAGATAATAGCAGAGGCGTAACTTCAAGCTCTTGGGCCTAGTGCAAAAAGTAAAATGGGGCCCCCGAATTACCATCTGCCATTTACATTACTAGTATCTTCTATTGTGGCAGGAGGGCTTTTGGGCCCCCTTAAGCTGCAGGGCCCGGTAGCGACTGCTACCGCTGCACCCCCTGTAGCTACACCCCTGGATAATACTATATGTAACTGTAAGAAAACTGAGAATTCACTAGAAACTTTTATCTGATGTTGTGGTTTTGTGAACACGTGTTGCAGACACTGAATTATATATTGCATATTGTGGTTACAACTGGAAGGACCCAACTCCCTGGCCGTGCGATGGATTCTGGCTCAAACTCCCTAATTTGCATACACTCTACAAAAACATTCAGACCCGTGATGGGCGGGCCAGGAGCTTTTTAGTGGGTATAGATAAATGCCCCCTAAATTCTTTGTTGGAATCTAATGATCTAATGATAAAATTTTGTCTTACAAATGTGGAGTAAATGTGTCAGGACAGGCTGAGGGCTTTCTACCCGTTGTTAATAACAGTGATGATTGTGATGACCCTTCTGGTATTTTGCAAAATATCCTCCATATACAGTTGTGTACACAGTGCCACTGCAGTAAGAATGGGCCCAGAATTAGAAGAAACATTGTTCTACTGTTCCGGAAACAGCTCCACCTCTGTCCACTGGTCATGTCTGGTATTGCAGCTCAGCTTCTATCGCTTCAGTGTAACCGTCAGTATTAGGAAATGGCATATGATTATACATTGCGATTTGAAACATTAAATATTGAGTTCAGTTCTGGCCAGAAGTTTATAGAAAGGATGCGCTGGAGCTCGAGGAGGTACAAAAATCAAAATGGGTTTTGTCACTTCATAAAATCCCTTCTGAGGCCAGAACGCTGTCAGCACTCTCTTCCATTTATGTCTATAGAAATTCCGAATATATCTGAACATACCCGCTTTGCTATATTCGGAACTCTAATAGAAAAAAGCAGGGAGAACTGCACATGCGCAGCCCTCCCTCTGTTCTCTGAGGTCGGCTTGTAGCAAGCTATGAGCTGGCCTCAAAAAGGATTCTTCAAAGCGGCAAAACCTCTTCAAAGGAGTTCTCTGGGATAATTGCTAAAAACAAAGATTCCTTGCAACGGACAGATTGTGGGTTAGGGTCATGTACAGACGTAGGCCCTGCGCAAATGTTTAGACGCAGCAGAGTGTAGGTAGGCAATTTTTAATCCTTTGATTACAGCTGAGGGATCACACCCTAAATATGTACTTATAATTGCAGGCCCCATATGGCCTTACCCTTAAGACAAACATGGAAGAGAGAAACATCGACCGCACATCCTTACACTATACGTTTATCCATAGTTGGCAACTTTTGAAAATGAAAAAGCAGGAGATGAAATGGCGGCGCGCTTTAAAGGGGCGGCAATAATTTGCATGGACACGCCCATCTTGTCGGTATGCCACGCCCTTTAAAAAACCACCCCCCACTCCACCTAACTGCAAAAACGGCTTTTGGGAAGAAAAAGCCAGGGAGATGCCTTATAGCCAGGTTGTAACCCCCATAAGCAGGTAGTGCCCCTTCAGGCAGGTAGATGCCCCCTTGTAGCCAAGTAGATGCCCCTCTGTAGCCCGGTTGATGCCCCCATGTAGCCAAGTAGATTTCCCCCCCTGTAGCCAGGTAGGTGCCGCCCTTTGTTTGCCAGGTAGGTTGGCCCCCTTTGTTAGCCAGGTAGGTGCCCCCATTGTTTGCCAGGTAGGTGCCCCAATGTTTTGCCGGGTAGTGCCCCATTGTTTGCCAGGTAGTGCCCCATGTTGCCCGTGGGTGGGTTTGTCCCTCTGTTGCCAGGTAGAGTCCCCTCTGTTGCAGGTAGTGCCCCCATTGTAGCCAGGTAGTTGCCCCTTGTTGCCCGGGAGATGCCCCCTCTGTTGCCCGGGAGTGCCCCATTGTTGCCAGGTAGATGCCCCCTCTGTTGCCAGGTAGTGCCCCCATTTTGCAGGTAGTGCCCCATTGTTTCCAGGTAGTTTTCCCCTCTGTTGCCAGGTAGATGTCCCCTCTGTTGCCTGGTATATGTCCCTCTGTTGCCAGGTAGTGCCCCCTCTGTTGCCCGGTAGTGCCCCCTCTGTTGTCAGGTAGTTGCCCCCTCTGTTGCCTGGTAGATGTCCCCTCTGTTGCAGGTAGTGCCCCCATTGTTTGCCGGTAGTGGCCCCCATTGTTTTCCAGGTAGATGTCCCCTCTGTTGCCCGGTAGATGTCCCCTCTGTTGCCAGGGGAGTGCCCCATTGTTGCAGGTAGTGCCCCCTCTGTTGTCAGGTAGATGTCCCCTCTGTTGCAGGTAGATGCCCCCTCTGTTGCCAGGTAGTGCCCCCATTGTTTGCCAGGTAGTGCCCCGATTGTTTGCCAGGTAGTGCCCCCATTGTTGCCAGGTAGTGCCCCCTTTGTTGCCAGGTAGATGTCCCCTCTGTTGCCAGGTAGTGCCCCTTAATGTGATGCCAGGTAGATGCCCCTCTGTTGCCAGGTAGTGCCCCATTGTTGCCAGGCAGAGCCCCCATATAGCTAATTAAAAATAAAATAATAAAATCCACTTACCTCATCAGGCTCCTGCAGCACTGGCCGCTCCGGACGATCTCCTCAGCGGCGCAGGGGGAAGTGAGAGCAGCCGCGCGTCACTTCACCCTGCGCCGCTGACCTGTATGTGCGCGCACCACGCGTGTACATACAGGGGGATAAGGGAGGAGGGAGCGATCCCTCCTGCCTCCTCCTGCCACAGCGAGACTCCGGGTGGTGAAGGCGGGCGCAGCGGCGCTTCACCCGCCTGTAGGAGCGGCCTGGCGGCGCCAGAGTAGCGCACTAGCGCTACTCTGTCGCCGCGGCCATTTAAAGGACCCCCGCCGCCTGCTGGGGGGGGTTGTAATGCCAACTCCCCCGGGAGGGCGGGAGGGGACCCCAAATAGCGGGACCCTCCCGCCAAAAACGGGAGAGTTGGCATGTATGCGTTTATCTAATGCTTCTCAGCAAAACTATATAAAAAACGAACAGGAGGTTCTTAGTATACTTTTTGCGCAAAACGTATAGGCCCACTTGCCACGTCGCGGCGACCTTTATTAATTGGGTCCCTACGCTAAATGGGGGTAACGCTGCATGGCGGCCACCACCGCAGCAAAAACCACACAGATGAGGGGCACTGCCCAGTGGCCCAACAGCACCACTGCTGCCAAACCTAGCCCCCCGGCTCTGGACCGCACCACCCCACCAGCATAGTATCACAGCAGCAACGGCCGCCACAAAAACCCCCCACCACCAAAAAAAGGAAAGGTAGCCCACTGCTCACCTTTACAGGGCTCCCTGCATACAGACTGCAAGAAACAGGGCATTAACCCTTATATGGGACTACTGCTAATTAAAAACGCCTGGCCAAATGGGAGGAGTGCTGATCCATGTGTGCAAAGAAAAAAACCTATGTATACAAACATGGAAGAGAGAAACATGGACCGCACATCCTCCCATTTATACTTTTATCTAATGCTTCTCAGCAAAACTATATAAAAAAAAACAGGAGGTTCTTAGTATACTTTTTGCGCAAACGTATAGGCCCACTTGCCACGTCGCGGCAACCTCTATTAAGTGGGTCCCTTGCAGTCTGTATGCAGGGAGCCCTGGAAAGGTGAGCAGTGTCTACCTTTCCTTTTGTGGTGGTGGTGCTGTGTGGCGGCCACTGCTGCTGTGATACTGTGCTGGTGGGGTGGTGCGGTCCAGAACCAGGGGGGCTAGGTCTGGCGGCAGTGGTGCTGTGATACTATGCTGGTGGGGTGGTGCGGTCCAGAGCCGGGGGGCTAGGTCTGGCGGCAGTGGTGCTGTTGGGCCACTGGGCAGTGCCCCTCATCTGTGTGGTTTTTGCTGCGGCAGTGGCCGCCATGCAGCGTTACCCCCATTTAGCGTAGGGACCCACTTAATAAAGGTCGCCGCGACGTGGCAAGTGGGCCTATACGTTTTGCGCAAAAAGTATACTAAGAACCTCCTGTTCGTTTTTTATATAGTTTTGCTGAGAAGCATTAGATAAACGTATAGTGTAAGGATGTGCAGTCTATGTTTCTCTCTTCCATGTTTGCTTACCCTTAAGACCCCTATTGTCGTCATATGCTCATATATTTAGGATAACTTTAAACTTCTTGAGCCCCTATGTACTAACTTAAAGAACAACTTCATATTTTTTTCCCTAAGTTATTTAAAAATTGTCTTAAAAGGGGTTTTATTGTTTGAAGCTTTCGTACACTTGAGCAAAATCTATCAGTTTCATTTTTAAATCCAGGGGCGAGTCTCTTCTCACACTAGGCGTGTCTCTCCCAGGAGGCGTGTCTCCCCTCACTGAAGACTTGTGACATCATCATTCTGTGTGTGCAGGGGAAGGGGGAGGACATCAGCTTTGCAGCCCTCATGCTATGCTTCTGGCTGCAGTTCTTATGCTTCTGGTTCAGAGTTCTTATGCTTCTGGTTGCAGAATTCTCAGCTCCAGGCTGCACAAGCTCCTTGTAACCAGTACCTCTGCATTGGTGTAATTGCTGTTATACACACAACCTGAACTGCTGAAACAAATGTGAGAAATGCTCTCTGCCCCCGTCCCTCCCACCTCTGTTATCAGGCAGGAGGTAGAGCAGACTGTATAAGGCTGTTATATGGGGGAGCACAGGTTATAAGACGGTGTTATATGAGGGGAGAGTGAATCTAGCAGTTAGTAACTGCCCAGATCCTTTACATAGAACTATGACTGGATAGCCATCATTATACAGACACACAGACTGAACTGATGAAGCAAGTGTGAGAAATGCTCTCTGCCCGCCTCTCTCTGTTATCAGGCAGAGCAGACTGTATAATGGGACTGTAGACTGTTATATAGGGGGAGCACAGGGTATAAGACTGTGTTATATGAGGGAGAGTGAATCTAGCAGTTATACACACAGCCTGAACTGATGAAGTAAGTGTGTGAAATGCTCTCTGCCCCCCTCCTCCCCATCTGTTATCAGGTAGGAGGTAGAGCAGACTGTATAAGGCTGTTATATGGGGGGAGCTTAGGGTATAAGACTGTGTTATATGAGGGGAGAGTGAATCTAGCAGTTACTCAGTACATAGAACTATCACTGGAGCCATTACATAGGGCTCTCCCAGCTTCTCTCTCACATACAGGCAGCTGGATTCTCACAGTTCAGAGGGGAGTATACACAGAGTGCAGGCAGCCAATCACAGCGCAGAGGGCGTTTCCCATCTGGGGCGTGTCCCAACAGGCTGAATAAAATGTCAGCCAGCCAATCACAGAAAAGGGGGGGGGGTGGGGCATGTCCCGTCCAGCAACTGCAGAAATAGCTATAGTTGCACAGTTTAGCTCATATCTACTATACTAAGTAACTTAGGTAAAGCAAACCAATTACAAATGTGCTTATTTTTTACTGTCCCCATCATTAGAGACATGATCTTTGTAGCGAGAAAACCCCTTTAAATACACTGTAGTGCCAGTCATTTTGCTTACCTGCAGATGAATACAGGATGTATGTCTGATGCAACAGTCTAGATCACATGACTTGCTCTCCGATTGGCTGATAGATGCTATGCTTTTTGGGGCTGACAGGAAGTCTGTCTCTCTATGCATTCCAGTGAGACTGACTTTGAACCTCCCATAGGAATGCGAGGGATTTAGTTTACCATGATGTGTGTTTTAGTAACTCAGAATGCAGGTCACATGACCCACTGGCAGCAGTGAGAAATCCTGTATTCAGCTGCAGGTAAGCAAAAGTACTGGCATTACTGTGCACCTAAAAGCAATTTATTATGAACTAAAGGGAAAAAAAATCTAAGTGCTCCTATAATTTACTCCTATACACTGATGTGCATAAAGAGAATGATAAGGGTAAAAATATCCCCTATATTAAGGTGCTGGGTTTTGCTACTAAGGACCGAAGGGAAGCCTCATGTTTGGTTCTACCACCATGCCTTTTGTAGGGTTAATTCTCTACCCTTTTGTACAGTTCCTCTTGGGAAGAGAGTCCTACTTTCGTTTTTGGCACTTAGCAGTAAAGGGGATACAACTAACAGAGGCATAAGTTCAAGCTCTTGGGCTTGGTACAAAAAGTGGAATATGGGCCCCCACCTACCATGTGCCATTTACAATACTGGTGTCTTCTTACATGACAGAAGAACTTTTGGGCCCCTTAGCGACTGCTACCTCTGGACCCCCTATAGCTATGCCCCTGACAACCAGCTAGAGATGGGTCATTTCTCCAATGGCCGCATGATTTGCCCCTCACATTCAGATGATAAATTTGCCATGCAATAGCAAATGGGATGAGTCCAACCAGGTTTGGGTCATTCTTTCCGAGGGCTCCATACCAGCTGCATGGTCTGCCCAATGGTATACCTTTGCTGTCTTGGTGTATAGGGATCATACTACACAGTCATTACCCAGCTGCAGATTCCTAGTGTGTGAACTGGTGCCAGCACAGAACTCCTCTGGGTAGACATCTGCCTCCTTCATAATCCCCAACAATCCTAATTCTGAATAAAACTTGGCCCAAAGCTATCACTTGTTTATATGAGACACTGCATGCTCTTTAAATGACTCATTTGGCACAAGTGGGTGGTAAGTATTTTGGCAGATTAGCAGAAAATTTTTGGCAATGTCAAACCACTGTGCAATGTTCTTCCAGTTACTTGCCCAGCACTACTTCCTCCATAGTTTTCTTCTACCATAAACTCGCGATGAGCAAGATTTCTTAAAACTGCCCCAGAAAACCCCAGAAGTCTGTGACATAACCCTACAACTGAGGGTTTGCTACTTAAAGGGGTTGTCTCACTACAAGGATCGCTGCTTTTTATGTTAAAGATCTTGCAATATGTGTTCATTAACAGTGTCTTACCTATTCCTAGATATCCCCTCTTGTATGGGCTGCATCAGCTCCTCAGGTCGCTATAGCTACAGACCTGTTCAATCTCTCCTGATAGACTGCCAGCAGTGGTCGCTATAGCTACAGACCTGTTTGATCTATCCTGATAGGCTGCCAGCACTGGTTGCTATAGCTACAGACCTGTGTGATCTCTCCTTATAGGCTGCCAGCGCTGGTTGCTATAGCTACAGACCTGGCTTCTACTGCAGCGTAGCGGAAGCCAGTAAACACGCCCCTGAATTCAAAGTGAAACCACGAAAACAGGACTGAGGTGAGATGAATCAACATAGTGAGACAACCCCTTTAATTGCAGTGTGGTCATCCTCTCCAATTGCATTGGGCATGCTCCAGAAGATACCTACAAGCTCTGCTGCAATGTCTCCAGCTGTCTCTACCTGCGGAGTGTAGTTTTCCCTAGCCTTGGGCGGCAGTAAGGAGCGGGCGGGGATCATACCAGCTGTTTTTTTTTCCCTACCTGGCAATCTCAGACCCAGTATGAAAGGAAAAAGTTGGGGTTAGGATAATAAAAGCTCCATGCAGAGTTAGGGTTTCAGATTCAGGTAGAGGTCCCCTTTAAACATATTATAATTTGCCAATATTATATATGAAATATATACCCTCTATTGTAATTTATAAGAATGTTACATGTCACCATTCAGGTCCACACTTGGGACAACCTGGTGATTGTTCATTATATGGTTGTGCACATTTCAGCTGCTGTAGATCCGCTTTTTGAAGAGGAAGCTCTAAGGAAAAGGAACCTCACACCCAGCACAAGTGACCGGTCGTACTCTGTAGAGACCTATCAAGACGTGGTCGTTATAAAATGTACTATTTATAGTTTCCTCAATGGGGAAAATCCATTGCTGTATATTGTGAGAGATAAATGTATGCGGTGCAGTTTCAGGATGTGTGTGTTCACTGACTTTTTTTGTGTTTTTTTGTTTTTTTTTGCAGATTTTATTCGGCTTTCAAGCAGGATTTTAAGGTCATCGGTGCTTTAACGGTTTTAGAGCTTTAACCACACAGGATGGACGCAGTGACGTGGACTTTCTTATCTGGGATTCTCCAGATCCTGTACGTTCAAGCTGTTCTTGGCAACGGTTGCCATAAATTCCAGGGTGGTTGTTGTATCCTGTGTAGCCCTGGTAAGTGTTTTTAATCAGTTTAATCACCGATACAGCATTATTATATGTTAAATAGACATTAAAGGACTCTTCCCACAAAGGCATTTCTGGGTTACAGGTCATAGCTAGATAACAGCCGACCATATTATGGTCGAGGCTTGTGGCCATTCTCCCCATTCATTTTTATGGGAATTCCAAATATAGACTATAGCTGAGTGCACTTGGCTATGTTTGTTTTCCCACGAAGGCACTTCCACATTACAGTTTGGCTCATAGCTAGCTATGATAACATTACATAATAAGGAAGACGGTAGACGTAGCTTAGAGTTTTTCTCGACTCACGGCCATCCTCCTCAAGAGTCACAAGCAGTCTGCAAACCGTCTGTTGTGCAGGTCTGTTTTATTAAGTCATTTCTCCCTCCCCTCTCCATAGACATATATGGGTGGCTGTAACCTGATCCTGCAGTCAGCAACAAACCATCTTGTAAACACAAGGCAATTTTAGTTGGTTTTTCAGAGTGAATGATAAGTTTATGAGGGAGTGGAGCAGGAAAAGAGTTTAATAAGTGAAGAAGGAAGCATTTTTCTCTGATAAGAGACATTACAAAGTTTTCTGTGTTTCCTTGTACTGTTGATTTATGCACAGCCTATTGGAATTTTAAAGAGGTGTTCCTATGAAGGCACTTCCAGGTATACTATTTTAAGTAATTTCTCCCTCCCCTCTCCATAGACACTATGGGCAGCTGTAACCTGATCCTGCAGTCAACAACAAACCATCTTGCAAACACACGGCTATTTTAGTAGGTTTTTCAGATTGAATGATAAGTTTATGAGGGAGGGGGCAGGAAACGAGCTTAATAAGTGAAAAAGGAAGCATTTTTCTTTGATAAGAGGCATTACAAAGTGTTCTGTGTTTCCTTATGCTGTTGATTTATGCACAGCTTATTGGAAAGTTAAAGACGTGTTCCCCTGAAGGCACTTCCAGGTATACTATATTAAGTATTTTCTCCCTCCCCTCTCCATAGACTTCTATGGGAAGCTGTAACCTGATCCTGCAGTCAGCAACAAACCATCATGTAAACACAAGGCTATTTTAGTTGGTTTTTCAGAGTGAATGATAAGTTTATGAGGGAGTGGGGCAGGAAACGAGCTTAATAAGTGAAGAAGGAAGCATTTTTCTCTAATAAGAGGCATTACAAAGTTTTCTGTGTTTGCTTATACTGTTGATTTATGCACAGTTTTTTGGAAAGTTAAAGAGGTGTTCCCCTGAAGGCACTTCCAGGTATACTATATTACGTAGTTTCTCCCTCCCCTCTCCATAGACTTCTATGGGAAGCTGTAACCTGATCCTGCAGTCAGCAAACAACCATCATGTAAAACAAAGGCTATTTTAGTTGGTTTTTCAGAGTGAATGATAAGTTTATGAGGGAGTGGGGCAGGAAACGAGCTTAATAAGTGAAGAAGGAAGTATTTTTCTCTAATAAGAGGCATTACAAAGTTTTCTGTGTTTGCTTATACTGTTGATTTATGCACAGTTTTTTGGAAAGTTAAAGAGGAGTTCCCATTAAGGTACTTCCACATTACAGTTCAGCTCATGGCTAGCTTCGATTATGTTACAGAATGAGGAGAACAGACGTAAGCCAAGAAAAACTCTTGGCTACTTCTGCCATCCTCCTCATTCTGTAACATGGTCGTAGCTAGCTATGAACTAAACTGTAATGTGGAAGTACCTTCATGGGAACACTCCATTGACTTTCCAATAAACTGTGCATAAATCAACAGTATAAGCAAACACAGAAAACTTTGTAAAGCCTCTTATCAGAGAAAAATACTTCCTTCTTCACTTATTAAGCTCCTTTCTTATCCTCCTCCCTCATAAACTTATCATTCACTATAAAAAACCTACTGAAACTGCCTTTTGCTTACAAGATGGTTTGTTGCAGACCGCAGGATCAGGTTACAGCAAGGACAGGGACGATGGGTAGGCGAAGATAAACGATCGCCTAGGGCGCCACTTTATCCCAAGCAGGAAGGGAGTGCAAGGAGGCATGGAGTGAGCTGAATTGTCCATTGGGGGAGAGCACTATATGCCTTATTTCCCTAGGGCACCAGAATACCTTGTTCCAGTCCTGGTTACAGTTGCCCATTGAAGTCTATGGAGAGGAGAGGGAGGAATAATTTAACAGAGCAGGCCTGCACAACATACAGCTTGCAAACTGGTTTTGGCCCGGGAAACGATTTTTGGCGTCCTGCAAACTGGACCACTAAGGGGTGTGGCTTGGGAAAACCCTGCCCAGAATGGCTGTATCTAGGAGGCCCCAGGGCATTTCTGGCTTGGGAAAACCCCGTCAAGAGTGACTTTTCTTAGAAGGTCCAAGGGCATTTCTGGGCAGTTTGGGGTATTCCTGGGTAGTACAGGGACATTCCCAGGTGGACCGGGGCATTCCAGATCAATCTAGACACTATCCTGGTTCAACTCTCAGATAAGAGCAGGCCTAGCTTGTAGTCTGTAAATGTAAACTGGGAACTATGGAGAAAAGATAAAAAAAAAGAAGGTGTTGTTCTGGCAGGATAGAGGACTTCTGCGTACAGGTGAGAGGTGTGTTTGAATGTATTTGAAACTCCCATAGAACAGAATGGGGAGTAGTAAGCAAGAGCGACCGATGCTCCGTTCTGAGCAGGGACTTTTGGGTTCCCGTTCCCGAGACATGTGCGGGTCCCACCTCTCACCCATTGATGGCAGTTCCTGCCAATATGTGATTACTATGTGAGATGGGAACGCCGTTATAGGCACAATAGTCCCATAATTTATTCATACACTCAGGGTACATTGGGTCAGGCTGTCATCATTCTGAGTGTATGACTTTAGTAGATCCAAAAACAGCCTTCACCTCCTGGTCAGAGCTCCATTGTTTTCTTCATAGATACAATTATTCTCATATTATTTTTGGAACGTCAGGTTCTTCCACAGATAATAAATCTTTATTTTTTGGGGCTTTCCACTGTAGGAAATGAATATTTTATTTCAAGTGAAAGGGAAACACATTGAGAACAATAAAAGGGAAGGGTCAGTGTGTGCGATAAGGAGAGGTTACCAAAGATTCCTGCTGGGGGGATTTGGCATACCTGGAGCTATGGGATAATCCCAGTCCGGGGACATCGTCAATGAAATCCTTCAATCTGGGAGATCACGGTGATGCTTTGGATATTGATCCATGTGGCTCACTGTCTGTAAGGTGCCACAGACTATGTGAGCGCCACACGCTGGATTGATGTCTATTTTTCCTAGGGTTACTATATGTAGGTGCTGAAGTTTTATTTTTTAAATATATTTTTGTATACTGATCAGTAAGTAACATTTTTGCGTGTTCCACAGGTTATTTCCTGCCTCAGAAGTGTGGGCCTTGTAGGCCATGTCCTGCCAAAGGCTACACTGAAAAGCCACATAATAGACCGTACTGCGATCACTGTGAACGCTGTGAAGGTAAGTCCTCGGCGTTGTGCTCTGGATTCAACTTAAAGGGGTTTTGCCAAGAAGTGAGTTCCTTACCTCTTATCTGCTCAGGAGAGAAGATTAACTCAGCATGCTGAGTCACAGGGGAGAGGGAAGGGGGCTGAGAGAGAGCCAGGGATCAGGGAGCGTCTGCAATGTTTACTCAAATAATTTCGTTACAACCAGTGGATTCTCTATACAAAAGACACAGGCTCATTCAACTGCTTTTTCTACCCCAGTGCGCTCTGCAAGCTCCTTCAGGTTCCCTGTCATCAGATAAGAAAGTGCAGAGAAACGCAAGCGGGGCCCAGTAATCAGTCTATGGCTGTCAGTGAGTCCCCTGGTCGTGTCCTAATGTTAAACTGTCAGGAAACTAAGGGCTCATTGATGTAGGAAGGCTGTAGCTTCCTCAGGAGGGCTTCTACTTGGGATTGTTGTTTTCACGAGATATCTTAGGGGAAAATATGCATTAATGATCACCCATTTTGGAGGATTCCCATGCATCACACATTTACATCGTGGCCATATGACCCCTTTAAAGGTAAAATTCAATCCTAAAATCCATGGCGCCTTTGTTCAGGACGGCGCCAATCAATTTTTGTCTCGAAACAATAGCCCAAGAAAATCGACCTCCTGTAACCCATAACCTTAAACCCTAAGTTCTGGTGTTAGTGTTAAACGGATTTTGTTAACTGGTCTGCAGAGGTTAATTTACCAGTTCTCAATGTCGGCCTATAGTTCCAGTCATGCAAATTAGGGGATACGCCTGATGTGAGTGCGAAGTGATCGGGGAGTCATTGGACTTCTAGCGCTAGTACTATGTCAAAGAGTGTGGTTAGATGTCAAGAGTACTGCAAGTTGGGGTAAGTATATGTATCTCGCTGCAGACCAGTTAAGAAAGCCCTGGTTACCTACAGAGGTGTTCAGGATTAGGGTTGTGGTTATGGTTAGATTGTTGTTCCCGCGGAGTCAATTTTCTCCAGTTAAAACAGTCCGTGCGGGCATTGATATGGGTAGCGAAGGCAGTTTTAAGCAAACCAATAATGATCGCATAAATGCGGCTCTTAGGGTGCCAGTGCAGTGAAGCTTTTAAAGGTGTTAGCCATCTAGTGTCCCAAGATTTTGCTGTGGACCCCTCCATTCATGCGCCCTTGGTGCTAGGAGAGACTTTGCAACTGACTGGATTTAACTTTAACTTGTAATGTCATCTTTATACCAGGTACTATACAGTCATCTGATGTAGGAAAAACTAAGTGCTACCCTGTATTAAAGGGACTCGGGGGTATGTCTGACAATAAACTTGTTAACTGTTTGGCGTGACAACCTGCAGGAATGAAGATGAGTGCGAGCTCTGGTACGTATTGAATACAGGATGTATCGTCAGGGAGTCGAAGTACGCAGATAAGGTAAGGCTATGTACGAGACAGTGACCTAGTGCCAACCAGCAGATATAGGTGCAGCGCAGCGTGACTGGGTTATCACAGCGATGTAACTCCGGAATCCAGTATAGGATAAGTAATATGTATGACACAGTGACTGCGCCAGCAGGAATAGTGAGTGCAGCTCTGGAGGATAAGTACAGGATAAGTAATGTAATGTACACAGTGACTTGCACCAGGCATAATAGTGAGTGCAGCATGGAGGTATAATACCAGGATGTAACTCAGGACAGTACAGGCATAAGTAAAGTATTTACACAGTGAGCATGCACAGCAGAATAGTGAGTGCGCATCTGGAGTATAATACGAGGATTGTGAACTTCAGGATCAGTTACAGATAAGGATTGTATGTACACAGTGTACCCTAGCTCCGAGCAGAATAAGTTGAGTGCAGGCTCATGGGAGGTATAAATGTTACAGGATGTAACTCCAAGGATCAGTACAGGTTAAGTAATGTGTTGATGGTTTACCGAACAGTGACTCTGCACCAGCAGAATAGTGAGTGGCAGGCTCTGGAGGTAGTAATACAGGATGTTAACTCAGGGATCAGTACAGGATTAAGTAAATGTGGTACACAAGTGACTGCACCAAGCAGAATAGTGAGTGCAAGCTCTGGGAGTATAATACACGAAGTGTTATCTGTCAGAGGATCAGATAGACAGAAGGATTAAGTATGTATGTACAATAAGTGTGACTGCTACTCAGCAGAATAAGTGAGTGTGCCAGCTCGAGCGTGTATAATCAGGTATGTAACTCTCAGGAATCAGGTACAGGATACAGTAAATGTCCGCCATGTACACAGTGACTGCCAACCCGCAGAATAGTGAGGTGCAGTCTGGAGTATATAACAGTGATGTAACTCAGGATCAATGTACAGGACTAAGGTAATGTATGTACGACGCAGTGAACTGCACCGCCTAGATAGTTGTAGTTGCAGCTCTGGAGTATAATAGACAGGGATGTATACTCAGGATCAAGTACAGGATAGTAAATGTATAGTTACAGCAGTGACTGTCAACCTGCAGAGATAGTGTAGTGCACGTCTGGGTTAATAATACAGGATGTAACTCTGGAACAGTACAAGATATGTAATGTATGTACAGTAGACTGCACCAGCAGATTAGTGATGTGCAGCTTGGAGTATAATACAGGAGGTAACTCAGGATCAGGATGTAAACTCAGTTGTAATAGGACTATGTTTCTGCGCTATTTAGCGCGAAGCTGCTGTCCCTGGTCCCTTTAGTGTCTGATGACAGAAAAAACTGTCTACATTCACTATAATGGGGCATAACATGTGTTTGCCATTAGAGAGCTATAATCGCGTGTAATTGAAGTATAGGGTAGCTCCGGGTCGCGGCCCCCAAGTTATGGTATTGCTGCCAGGATGAATTTTTATTGTATCCTGATGAATTCCATGAGCGAGCCAAGAGAGAAACACTTATGGGCTTATCATGTGGTTGCTATGAATCACTTTAGAGGGTGAGGTAGACTGCGCCAGATGTATGAGAGCTGTTCTGTGGCTGCAGGTCTACCATTTAACAGGGCCAGTGAGAGCCATACGACACAGTCTGGCTCAGAGTGCACCACTCTTTTAGCTGGACTGGTGTTCTTTGCATGTCCAGTACATACTAGGGCAGTGTAGAGCCAATACCACAAGGTCTGGCTCGCACCAACTTTTAACCCTGGTTGTTCTTCTGAGCGAGGGTTGCATGCATACAGGGGCAGTGTAGTGAGCCAATTTTACACACATAGTCTGGGCTCCACGCCACGAAACTCCTCTTACCTGGTCTGGCTGTTCTTGCTGCATGTTCATACGATAGCAGGGCATGTGTACGACGCCATAATGACCCACAAGTGTGGCTCGACGGGCACCACCTTTACCCTGCGTAGCGGTGTTTTTATTCCTGCAGGTATCATAGATACGGGCATGTGTAGAGGGGGAGGGGCCAATACCACAAGTCTGGCTCCAGCTCACCACCTTTACCCTGGTCTGGGCTGTTTTTCTGCAGGGCATATTCTGTCTAGAGGGGTGTGTAGAGCACAATAACACAGTCTGGCTCAGGCTAGACCAACCTTCTACGCATGGTCTGTTCTTTGCAGGTGCAGTACATACAGGGCAGTGGTGTGTAGAGCTCAATACGCCTCACAAGTCTGGCTCAGGCCTCCACCTTTACCTGGTATGGTCGATGTCTCTTATGACAGGTTGCTCAATACAGACATGGCAATCAGTTGGTAAGGAGACGTCTCATGAATACCCACAAGGGATCTGGCCTCAGGGCACCACCTTGTATACCCGTCCTGGGTCTGTTCTTCTGCCAAGGTCATACATACAGGGCAGTGTAGAGCGAGCAATACCGACAGATAGTCCGTGGCTCAGGCTACCGCCTTTACCCTTGTGTCTGGATGTTCTTCTGCAGGGTCATACATACTGGGGAAGTGTAGATGCAGATTACCTCAGAACTAAGTGTCTGGCTCACGGGGCACCAACCTTTACCCTAGTCTGTTCTTCTTGCACGGTCATACTACATCAGAGCAGTGTAGTGAGCCAGATACCACAAGTCTGGGCTCCATTTCACCATCCTTTTCACTGGTGCTTATGAGGTGGTTCTCTTCTGGCAGGTCATTGTACATACTCAGCGCTGAGAATTAGGTGAAGAGAACCGTACCGACCAAGTGCTGGCTCTGCACACCTTTTACCTGTCGGCTGTTCTTCTGCGCATTGGTCACATATACAGGGCTAGTGTAGAAGCCTCAATACCCAAAAAGTCTGGCCTCTAGGCTCAGACCACCGTTTAACCTGGTCTGGCTCGTTGCATTGCTGCGCAAGGTTCATACATACACGGGCAGGTGTGATTAGAGCCAATACCAGCAAGGAAAATAAGTCTGCTTCACGGCACCGACCTTTACCTGGTTTCTGGATGTCTGCGCGCTTGTCTCGCAGGTCATTACATTACAGGGGCACGTGGTAGAGCCAAGTACCATCAAAGTCTGGGCTCACGGCACCCACCTGCTTACCCTCGGTCTGTTCTTCTGCATGGTCATACATACACCGGGCGAGTGTAGGGGGGGCGCGCAAGACTCCACAAGTCATGCTAGGGCACCAGCTTTACCCTGGGTTCTGGCATGTTCGCTTCTAGCACGGTACATAGCTTCATACACGGATACAGTGTAAGGAGCCAATACCACAAGTCTGGGCTCAGGCAACACACTTTGTAACCTCCTGGCGGTTTGTCTTCGTGCAGGTACATTACATACAGGGCGAGGGTAGAGCCAAAGTAGCCTCAATAGTCTGGCTCAGAGCATCCACCTTTTACCCTGGTCTGGGCTTCTCTGAATGCTGCCTGCCTTGCCGGCCAAAGGTTCTCGGCGTCAAGGAATCCTAAATGTGTCTACTCTTCTACGATTCGTGCGTCCGACGCCCCCCCAAGAGAAACGCCCCAAAAGTTTAGCGAGGTGCCCTACTGTTAATACATTTTTTTGGGAATCAAAGTTATAGCATGAGTACCGTACATAGACCTGTTATACAGTGTCGTATCTATGTGAGTGGCGGCGCTGAGATGACTCTGTATGTGGGTAATCAAACGTGGTATTTGCGGATATACTCTCCTGTGGAATGGATAAAATGTGACAGAATGATTTTATGCCAGTCCTGCTATTCTATTGGTACACTTCCCATTGAAAACTGATGGAAGATGGCATGCTATGATACATAATGCAGTGTGTTGGCCAGAGCACAGCCACTACAGAAGTAAGATGGAGGACTATATTACTCTGGTTTTATGTTAGACCCTAATCGGTGTATGGCACGCCTTTTTGGGATTTTCTCTGCACGCAGTTCAGGTCGAGGCCGCAATTACAGAGGGCTTTACTCGTTAGTGTAAAAAACAAAATCTATTCATTCTTTTTTTTGTTTGTGTTGTTGTGATGCATAGTCTATACTCGAAAAGACCAATTAGTTAACAGAAACATGATGGATATTTTGTCACTATTATACTAGATTGGCCATAAAATACCCGGGGCGATCCACCTGAACGTGCATAGTCCTCATTGTGTTTCTGCATTACCAGCGGAGGTCCCTCCGAGTTTCCCTCTTTACCTCATGGGAACAGTTTAGCATCTACTAATGAAGTAAACACAAAATATAAACACAGCTATAATAAAGCAGCCTAAAAGAGGAAAGAAACGCAACTCGGGCAGACAAAACCTCCAGGATTTCCGCACGCGGTTTCATTGTGTGTGTCTTACTACTTTGTTATTGCGTCGTTTCCGTAATGGGAACAAGATTATGTTAGTCTATTACGTTTTTTTGGGGACGTTCGACTGCACGGTAGACTTTATTATTGTTGTAACTGATTTTGAAGAGGGTAAATCGTCGCTGAGAAGGTGAGGTTCTTTCATAATAGGGCAGGTTCACATACGTTGGGACCTTATGGCCTCCGAAGCCACCCCCCCCCATCGCCCCCCGCCGCCGCGCAGCCCCTCCCCCCACCCCACCCCCCCCTCCACCCCCACCCCCCACGCCTCACCTCTCACCCCACCGCCCCCCCCCCCCCATATCCCCCCCACCAACCCCCCCCCGCCCCCCCCCCTCACCCCGCCCCCCCCCTCATCATCCCCCAACCTCCCGCACGCGCACCACCCATACCCCCCTAGAGAACCCTCCCCCCCCCGCCCGGCGCCCGCCCCAGAACCACCACACCCACACCTCTCCCCAGACCCCACCCCAAACCACACCCAATCACCTCGCACAAGCACACCCCCCCCACACACAGGTCCCCCATTTCTCACACACCAGGTAGAAAACACACCACCACCACACCAACCCCACCACACCCAGGATCACCACCACCACAACACCCACCGCCTTCACGCCCCAGCCCACCCACCCCCCCCAGCCCACCCCCTCCCCCTCACCCTCCCCCACACCCCCTCCCCCAGAGCCCCCCCCGGCCGCCGCAGCCCTCCGCCCCCCCCCCCACCCCCCGCCCAGCCCCCCCCCCCCCACCCCCCCCCCCCCCCACCACGCCCTCTCTCCACAAATCCCCCTCACCCCGCCCCACCACACCCACCCCCACCCCCTCCCTCCTCCCCCCCCCCCGCCCCCCCCCCCCCACCCACTCCCCGCCCCCGCCCTCCCACACTCCCCCCCACCCACCATCTACACCCCCCCCACCCCCACAGGCGCCGCACCACCCCCCCCCCGCACCCCCCCCCCCTCACACGGCCACCCCACGCCCACCCCTCAACCCCCCCCCCACTCACACCCCCCCGCCACCCACCGCCCCCCCCGGCGCCCCCCCCGCCCCCACGCCCCCTACGAACCCCAACCGACCGCCCCCCCCCCCCCCCCCCCCCGGAGCGCCCGTCCCGCCCCCCCACGCACCACCCGGCACCCACCCCCCCCCGCGCACCCCCCCATCCCCCACCCCGCACCCCCCCCCCTCGGCACCCCCCCCCCCCACCCCGACATCACCGAACCCCCCCCACCGCCCACCTCCAGGCGCCACACCCCCCAACCCACCACCCCCCCCCCCCCCCCCACCCACCCCCCCACCCGACTTACCCCACCACCCCCCAGCGCAGCATTAACCCCCCTCCGCCCGTACCACAACCCTAACGCCCCCCCCATCCCCACACCCCCCCCCAGCACACCCCCTCCTCCCATCACAGCTAGTTTTAATCAATATGACGACCGGAGAGTTTGTTACTCGGCAGCCCCACCCCCCCCCCCCCTCCCCTCCCCCCCCCCCCCCTCTACGCCCCCCCCTATCCCCCCCCCCCCGCCCCCCCCTCACGACCCGCCCACCCTCCCCGCGCATCCCCCCACTCCCGGCCCCCACAGCTCCCCCAGCCCCCCCTACACCCCCCCCCCCCCCTACTCCCATCCAACCCACCTACCCGCCGCCTCCCCCCGCACACCACCCCCTGCCCCGAACCACCCCCCCCCCCCGACCCCCCGCCCCCCCACCATCCCCCCCCCCACCACAATCTACTATACCCCCCTCCCACAACCTCCCCTACCACCCTAACGGACCTCCCCCACGCCGCCCCACCCCTGCGCTCCCCCCACGCCCCCCCCACCCCCCCCACCCCTCCCCCCTCCCCCCCCCCCCCCCACCATACCCCCGACGCCTACCCCCAATACCCGCCCTCCCCCCCACACCCCCCTCCGCTCCCCCACAACTCCGCACTGACCCCAAGCCCCCAAACCCAGACACGCCGCCCGCCCGGAGCCCACGCCCACTCCGCGCCAGCCACCCCACCCCGACCCCCCCCCCAGGCCCCCCCACACCCCCTTCTCCCCTCCCAGCCCCCCCCCTCCTCCCCCCAACCTCCCCCCCCCACCCCACCCCGCCCCCCACCCCCCCCGCCCCTCACTCGCCCCCCCTCCCCCCCCCCTCACCCCCCCCCACCACCCCCCCCCCCCCCCCCCCCCCCCCCCCCCCCCCACCCCCCCACCCCCACCCCCCCCACCCCCCCCCCCCTCCGCCCACCCCCCCCCCCACCCCACCCACCCCCTACCCCCCACGCCCCCCCCCCCACCAAGGACCGCCCGGGGCAGTGGGTGGGCCCCCCCCCCCTCCCCTCCCCCCCCCCCCGCCCCCCCCCCCCCCCCCCCTCCCCCACCCCGACCCCCCCCCCCCCCCCCCCCCCCCCGCACCCCCCCCAGCCCCCCCCCGCCCCCCCGCCCCGCCCCCCCCCCGCGCCCCCGCCCGCCGCCCCCCCCCCCGCGCCCCCGCCGGCCCCCCGCCCCCCCCCCCCCCCCCCCCCTCCCCCCCCGCCCTCCCCCCCCCCCCCCCCCCCCCCCCCGCCCCGCCCACCCCCCCCGGCCCCCACCCCCCCCCCCCCCCCCCCCCCAAGCACACCGGCTCATATTATGTCTTGCACCCACCCCACGCGCAGCCTGCAAGACTAATCCGGGCAGGGCGGGGAGCTTCTCGCCCCATGCGGTTTTTTAAACTGTTTGCACGTCCAAACAACACACAAAACAGCTTAAATTAGCAGCAACCAAGGGATCCAGGGGTATGCTGTCTGTTGGTAGCCTGGATCGTACATTTGACACCCTGGGACCCTATACTTGTGGGGCCCCCCAGGCAACCGCCAACTGTGCCCGATGAAAAAGATGGCTCTGTTTGTATGAGACAGATTTCACCTTCCTTCTCAGAATCTATATGGAAACCGCGTCAATACGTGACGTCACTTGCACCCATAAAGAATTGTACAGTGTAGTAGTTAACACAATTGCGGGCGTCAACCTGGTTCACTCGGCAATCAGATTTATTTGCTTTAAGAGATTCTGGATCACCATATATCTTTTTTTACTAATAAATAATCAGATACCGATCTACATCATTTTTCTAAGCCAGTTCTTATTACTTTCATGGACTATCAGTTTTTCTTTTTTATTCTGTTCTCCATTCTGTATGATATGGGGACAGGCCATCTCTTGCCTGAACTGTTTTTCAACAGCATTTAGAGAGATGCATTTAAGCGCAGCTTCGTTGGGACATTCATGGACATAGGGAGCTACTGTGAACAGGAGGATGACCAATTGACTTATAATAGCGAGTTTTTTCTAGGCATGTTCTGTGAACATGGGAAGTGTGCAGGGGAGGACGAGTGAGAGGGGAGGTGAGATGTGATTATCTCCTCATTGTGAATAAGTGGTCAAGGATGTGTTAGTCTATTAGCTTAACAGGGGGTACTCAGAGGATGGTAGCTCAGTCTAGCTTGGACTGGTCCCTGCTCAGCCCTGATGGCAGGCCCCCTCAAAAGTATTCTGATTACAGCATGGTAAATGGCACATTGTACGTTAGGGGGCCCCATTTCGATTATTTGGCGACTAGGGACTCAAAAAGCTGCCAATAGTTCAGCCTATGTGGTGGAGATCCTGTGTCTATTCGTATACACATTAGGTGTCTCACTCTTTCTAGATTGTAATCCTGACTCATGATGCTGATAATGAGGAGTTCACTGATGAGAAGTTTTATAGTACAGAACAGGAAGTGCTGTGCTATATGTCACGGTCCCCATCACCGAAGTTCCCGTTCTGAGCCGAGTGGCATCGCGCTCGTCACCACTTGCTGGCGGCGGTCCCGCGCTTGACTCTTCGCTATACTCACCTGTCCTGGCTCCTGTCCCTGCTGCTGCTCCGCCGTCGTCTGCCAGCAGTTACTATGCACCTGTCATGGATCCTGCTCACACCTGACCTGTCCTCTTTGGCTGCCAGTGCGCTCACGTGTGCCCCATAGGGTGCGCACGCCACACTCTCTGCAGTTTAAAGGGACAGTGTCCTTATTACCTGCCTCATAACCTCTGTGTTTAAAAGAAACTTCCTGCCCTTGCTCCAGTGTCAGTTTGTTGTTGTGTTGTACCTACGTAGAGCTTGACCCCTGACCTCTGACTGGGAGACGACTCAATGACAAATATGAGAGAGTGTTGTGGGCATGCTCTGTGACCTGGAAAGAAGTCGTTGTGTAGAGAGGGGGGGCTGTGACCCTGAACTTTAATGAATATTGGATCCTATGTTATCTATATTTAGGTTTCACATTTCATGATTATATCTATGACTATGGGGGCAGCCATCTTGGGCTGAGGCATCTATTTAACAGCAGTTCTATAGATTGCTTTACAGAGAGACATGGACATAGCGGCCGAGGTGAAACACCAGGGGTGACTCATTGACTTCTATGGGAGAGTATTGTGGGCATGCTCTGTGACCTGGAAATAAGTCATTGTGCAGGAAGGGGGAGCTGTGACCATGACCTATTGTAAATGGTGGATTCTGTGTTATCTATACATTTGTTGTCACCTTTCTTTGCAATCCTGCCTGTGCTGATTATGAAAAGAGTACGGAGAAGTGATCTCTACAGATGAAGTGTTAGGATATTGTTAGGCTAAGTGGCCAGAGTGAAAATGACAAGATTTTAGCATTGTTTTAAAATATAGATAGTGACATGGAAAATTGGAATAAAATCACCAAAAATTCTTAAGGTCATAGGTGAAATAAAAAACATGACCTGAAAACAAAAAACGTCCCTTTGAAAATTGTTTCGTTGGAAACTTTTTCTGGGATCCAAATCAACTTCCTAATTTTAGGTGTTTCCATGTCCTGAAAATGTCCAAGCAACAGCATTAAGAGGCGCCACTTTTTTTTTTCCCACCGCAGGAATATTTCTATATAAAGAGAAGTGCACGTCTACACAGAACGCTGTATGTACATGTATCCCTGGGAAGAAATGCACCGATGAGAAGTGCACACAATGCAGAACTGACTCGTGTCCTCCTGGGCAGCAGCTTGTTGGACAAAGTAAGTCCCTCACTGGAAGACCATTTTATGCTTAACGGCACCAAGCGGCAAGTTAATAAAACACACCACGACGGCAGGTGCCAAGATGAATGATATGGTTAGGTGCGTGGAAATTATGTAGTGTATGGTATAGAAACTCTTTGTGGCATCTCTCTCGCGCTAGTCTTGTCGGTGATTTTACTCCCTACCAGGATGGTACATCATGTCGACAGGGCAAACGATTTTAACACTGGGAGTGCCTCACTCTCACGACAAATGTTGACACCCGTGGAAAAGTAAGGACTGCTTGTGTATATGGCTCGTCACCTGCAACTTTTCAACTCTAATAGAGTTATCATTCATCTTATCATGTCTGCATAATGTAGATGATCTTGTGATAAAACTATTTGTAGCGGTTATGATAAACATTTCCCAGGAAACTTACTTGTGCTCCACGATGTTGGATTGCTCGAAGCGATATGTCCACACAACGAGTAAAAGTTACTTGTTGGATTCTGCTTTAAAAACCACACTGGACGATGTGGTTTTCAATGAGTATTTCGAATGATTATATGGGCCGTAGATTTAGGGTTCATTTTGTTTTTTGTGTGTGTTTGAGACGCAGATATACACACTAAAAAAATACAGGCATAAATTGTTTTTTAGGTGCATATTACATGCAGGTTGTTTTAGCTCCTCATCACCCAGTGACACTGAATAGTAAAATTCCCCCGGCGTTTTACTCGCTGTTCTTAGTCATCGAAGCTTTACAAAGAAGTATTTTCTATTGAGGTCCGAATGGAGGCATGGTCTTGACTTTCGCGGTAATTTAGACAATCCACGTGGATTCCGACTTGACAATAGCTGTAGGAGGTTTGCAAAGAAGCCTTCTAGTGGAATATGTTAGAGGCGGGTCAGGATTGGTGTTCGAGCTTGATTGAAGGAGCAGTCATTAAAACAACGAGGGAGGAGGGAAATTAGGGCTAGAGAATAATACACAGAGACAACAGTTGGTTGTTGCTTGTCCATCAAATTTGTTGCACACCACGGGTCGATCTTTCTCTGTTCATACATATGATGGGTCGGCGCCAGTAGAACACAGTAACGAGTGCCTTTTATGGCAGGTCTCCCAAATGGCGTCTCAGAGGTCATCATTTTTGGACTCAGCGCAGTCGCTCACAAGACCATTCTAATGATAACATCGTATCTGCTGTCTTGTGCCTTCGGCTCTCACACAAAAGCGAGCTAAACTAGCTTAGTGAAGTGACTGTACTCTTGTCTTCGTGTCTCGCTGCCCCTTTAACAGAGCCCAGCTCGTCTCTAGTCCTGTAGATAGAGCGACTCCTAACTGTTTTGTTATGGGCTGCACGTTCGGTTGGACTAAACTTCAGGCCATCATGAGACACACCGTCATTTCTCTATGCGCCAAGACAGAAGTATTTGTCATGACCTTGCCAAGTCTCAGCGCCTCCAATGGCGACTGGGAGTCAAGGTTTGGAGGGTGGCTTTGTCTCTCTTTCAGTACAAGGGCTTTGTGATAGGACGAAGTATCCAGTTGGTGCATCACTATTTGTGTGATAGGTAGTAGGGTGCATCTTAATTTTATGCACCTTGGGTGAATGAGAGCACTCACATGTTAGTGCTCTTTCAAGGAACTAAAAAAACAGATCTAGGTGGGTGATGTACAAGGTTTATGTATACGTATTGTGCTCATGTCATGTATTTTTTCCTTTGTACACAGTTGCTCTGCCCTCGGGAGTGGACAGTTATTCGGGCGAATTGGTGAGACTCTTAGCATCGGATGTGATTTCGTGTGTGGGATATCTTAGAACCAAGGTTACTTAAACACAAGCCGGCCTCAGCGGATCGTTCACACTCCGCCCACCTACAACACGTAAGTCGATTTGTAATTGCAAATTATGCGGAGAACGCGCACAGTGAAGGGATTTAATTCAAGGACACAAGAACGTATCAAAAAATATTTGTAGAAGCGAACAGATACATCCTCCTGTTTGTGTCCATGAATAAGGTGTTCTTGAACTTGATATGTCCTGAACCTGCAACCCTACACTCTACCATGTCTTCTTCTCTGACTGTTTAAGCTCCTATGGATTTCCAGGCGGGTTTGTTCTGAGTTTGCTGTCACGGAGTGCTGCATAGTATATGTGGACTGTAGGCAATAAGTGGCCACAAAAGTTGAAGACATATGAGGTCGCGAGAGGAATTATAAAGTCGGCAGGGGTAAGAGTGCCCCAGGAATGGTGACCCCAGGGTGGAATCTGATCCTAGAACTCTGTGGGGTGTAGAGATCCCCACTGAATTAGACGGCACTGGCGACTGCCACCTTCTCAACTCCTTTCACTTCTTAGATGAGTTTCGGCACCTACTATTAGCCTTCTACTGGCGACGGCGGCGATATGTGTGCTAGATGCCTATTCATAGGACACAAGAATGTATTAAAAAATTCAGCAATATTTCCTCCAGATCTGTATTAATTATTCCTAAAACTTGGAAATATATCCTTCCCGAATTACAAAAGCCTGGATCTCTGTGTCTAGATCTCTCGGCCGGGGAATGTTCACTGGTGATCCCCATTACTCACACTTTCCAGATTTCTCATGTTCTGAAGGCACAGTTTTTACCATATCATACCATAGACAGTCAGGCATAAACTGAAGAACCTCTCAGCGGCTCTGAGTGCAAAAAGTGCGAAATGGGGTTGGACCCCAGCTACCATGTGATTAGATTACAATGCTGGGGTATCCCCTATGGGCAGATGGGCTTTTGGGCCTCAGGCTGCCAGGGACCCGACGAGAAGCGGCTGCTACCACGCCGCACCCTCGCGCTCGCTATTGCCCTCATCGCCCCTGTTGGTGAGAGAGATATCACACTGTCGGACACCAAAAGGATCCGGGGCTACATATACCACCAAGGGAATATTGGAGAATTGCTTTCATGGTGATTTCGTTGGGAAGACACGTCACCTGGCGAGGGCTTCTGCTCGCTGAATTGTTCTCCCCGATTGCACCTTGTACTAAATACCTCTGATTTATCACGTGATTCAATCACTTTGCTTAAGAACCAGCCAGCAGCTGTCATCTCCTCAGAATGATGTGCATAGCACATAGGTATTGGAGGGCATGGAGATGTAAACGTATTAGTTTCCACTGGTTTACCTGTAAGGCGCAGCGAGAGTGGGGTAAGTGTCTGAGGTCATGCTGTCACTTGGTCATAGAAAGAGCCAGGGTTTTATAGAGCTTCCGACCTGGCGAGAAGTGTTGTAAGTGATCCCAAGAGGGTTCATCGCCTTTTGCTCCCCAGATGTGTCTTCTATTACCCTGTGCGCCACGGGGGGAGAGCACCCTACTGACGATTATAAAACCTAGTGACTGTCTGTGTGTCCCCAGAAGTCAGTGTCCAGATATCAGAAGTGACGCGTTGTTATTAGGTGAAAGTTCGCTCATGTATGCCGATTTTTTAATACTTATAGAGCCTTATTTTGGTCTTGTGAATACAGATTGTACTCATGGGTTTGGCATTTGAACTTTACCATATGTCAACGTGGTATGTATAAATAGCGGATAACCATGCAAGACATGCAAGTGTGTCATTATCTAACCATTGTGCCTAATGTATATAGTCTGTTTCACCTTGATATGTGAAGACTGTTATATATATTTATGTATTAGATGCTCTTTGTAATCAATATGTAATATGCAAATATATTTTCTCTTCTATATTTTAGCGATAAGAGGAGTCATGGGACTCTTCGGACCTGTGAAAAAAAGCACTAATCATGCACATCATTCTATATCGATAGGCCAGTTCCTCCTGTGGCTTTCGTTTGTTTGCTCGTGGAGCAATTGGTGTTTTTATGCCTTTCCGATCAATCACAGATGAGGAAAACGATTAAAAAACAAATTTAGATCAACACTTAAGAATTAACCGCTAAGTCTGCCCCCAATTACAAAGCAATTGTAGAACCGGCGGCAGCAGAAATAATACATTTGCAAGTTTAAGGCGCTATCACCTCCTTTGCAGAACCTTTCATATAAATAAAAGGGCATCTAACATGCCTTGAGTGCCCTCCGGTGATGGGAGTACGGCGATGCCAGACATCTCCAGCTACCGCGTCCCGGTTATGTTCTCCGACCTCCTCGCCTACCGAGAATTATATGGATCAGACATGGATCAGTAAAAATGCTCAAAATGGCCCCCCCCCTCGATCCCTCCCTGCTAGACCGCAATGAGATACGCGACTCGTACCGCAACAAAAGCCGTGTCGAAAGGTGAAAAGTCAGAGGCCCACCCGGAGCACACTGCAGCATAGTTCGTATAATGGTGGTACTTGCTGGGGTATTAGTACTATATCTGTCGATGGCCCAACTCTATGTTGAATAAGCCTTCATAGTGAAGACCCCAAAGTCATTGAATTTTTGAGGTAAGAATAATTATTTTCGTCATTGTTGGAAATGGAAGACTGAGTGGGAAAGAGAATTTACTAGAATACATGGATATGTACAATTGGAACTTTTTAGTGTAGACCACCATCCGTCTCTTGATATCTTCGTTGAGTTCTAACCCTTTAAGATTTAACCACGTAAGATCTTGTCTGCAGAGCCCTATTCATAGTTGTTCGTTAGTTCCACACAATGAAGATCATATATCATCAACGATAGCGTGGTCCATTGTGCGTATAAATGCTTCTACACTTGATGGGGAAGTCTATGGCCTCACGCTCGAAAGAGAGAGGTTGACATGTGGGACTTTGCTCTTGGCTTTACACTAATATGATTGGGGTGACCCCAAATTGGAGTGTAACAAATATATGCTTATTTACTGGCTTAAACCCAGGTTTATCAGATAGACCCTACACATCTGTCATACAATATCGATCCACTCAACTGGTCAAGTTTCAAGAGATTCTCCTCAGTATAGCCTACAGGTGATCGTCGTATTTCTATGGTCAGTGCTCCATCTGTGGCTAAAAATCCGCTCTCTCAACTCATATGTTGTGTTTTTTCTGTGCGGAAATGTTCATGAAAACATGACCTGATTCGGTGGGTCTTGAGGACTGGAGTTGAGGGAAACCCTACGCTCTAAACACCAATGGAGTCCCTTTCCACAACTTGCAGAAATTTTCCTCCTGCTGTAATCTCTAAAACGGGTTGTCCCACTTTAGAAAATGATGGCCTCATAGTAGACTAGGATTATGGTCATACTGCGCGCACGCGGTAGGTCCGGATATCACTATCTCCGAAATGAGCCTGAAACCTCTCCGATCAGAGAAGAGGACCTATTGAAATGAATGGGAGTTTCGATTACGACTGAGTATCGCCGCTCTAGACCTATCAGACAATGATGGCATATTCTAGTGATGTGCCATCATTGGGTAAAATGGGACAATGCCTTTAAAGTGGTGTTCCCACCACAGGCTTTGATGGCATATCAGTAGGGTGTGCCATCAAAGTCTGATAGGTGCAGGTCCCACCTCTAGCAACGGGCCCCTAAAAGTGTTGGCTCAGAATGGAGAGATGGTCAGGCTTCCACACAACTCTCGATTCTGTTCTCTGGGAGTTCGGAGTACAGTCGAACACACCGCTCCCCTGTGCTCGTAAAGTCGTGCTCAAAAGTGACATCTCTCCATATGGGAGATGTGGGACCTGCACCTATCAGACTTTGATGGCATATCCTAGCAATATGCCATTAATATGCCATCTATGGAATGAACATCCCTTTAACTAAGTTTTTAGGGTCATTAGGGTTGGGAATCACACGCTCTTAGGCTATGTCTTCACTGCACACATTTTCCGTAGTTTTTTCAGCGTTCTTCGTTTTCTAAAACTGCTGAAAAAAACACTGAAAACAGATCCCATTGAGTTCAATAGTAAAAACATTCAGTTGTCTCCACAGGACCTTTTTTTACTGCTCGTTTTTGCTGAGCAGGGCAGAAAATTTACCATTCGAGTAAAGCTCTTTTTTTATGCAGAAAGCCACAGCAATTATAACGCCATTTCTGCAAAAAAGCGCGCCAAAAAAACACGCAAAACACGCCAAAAAACAGTTGTCATTTCAGCAGCTTTTGACACGCACTGGACAAAAACTCAGTTTTATGAATGTTTTTAGGATTTGGTTTTCAGTGAGTTTTTGTCCAATGCTGAGTAGACTTAGCCCTAGGGTATGTTCACACATTATATAAACCTCTGCCTGTAATAGCGCTTCAATACGCCCGGAGTACGGGCCGACATTACTGTAATTCATTGCTCTCATTAAGAGCTATGATTATCTGTTCTTTCCCCCAGCGCACAATACGTGCCGGGGAAAGAGCTGACATGTCAATTCTCTCCACAATTACGCGCCAAGATGAATGACAGTCAGTGAAGGCTTCAGAGGGACGCCCTGGCCAATTTGCACAGTACACGCTGCTGTACGCCCGCTATTTAATTGTGTGAAATTACCCTTAAAGGGGTTGTCTCACTACATTGATTCATCTTACCTCTGTCCTGTTTTCTTGATTTCACTTTAAATTCAGGGGCGTGTTTACTGGCTTCTTTTAGGCTGCAGTAGAAGCCAGGTCTGTAGCTATAGCGACCAGCACTGGCAGCCTATCAGGAGAGATCAAACAGGTCTGCAGCTATAGCGACCTGAGGAGCTGTTGCAGCCCATACAAGAGTGGATATCTCAGAATAGGTAGGACACTGGTAATGGACACATTTTTGCAAGATCTTTAACATAAGAAGTAATCCTTGTAGTGAGACAACCCCTTTAAAGTGCTGGAGGTATATTTGGAGAAAAATTAAGACCCTTCTATCTACTGTCATGTCAACACACATGATTGGCAGCATGTTATATATGTGTTTTTTTTTTCTCATTAGTACCAAAACCAGTGGTGAAGCAGACAGAAGAAGAAGACGGCTGTAGCTGCCACTTTCCAGAGGAGGAAGGCGGCGGGGAAAATGAACCCATGACCCTAGAAGCCTGACGCTGCCTCATCTCCATTACAGTGTTACTTCTACACTGAGCGGAAGCGATTCCGCAAGAAACAAATATTATGAAGAGTCCTTGCTGTCATTAATCCCCGATCCCAAAAAAGTTACAAAATTCATGATGTAGAAAACTGTATTGAGAAGTAGACGGGTCCATAAAAACAAGGCCTGCACCTAAAGAGCGCTGAAGTCTAAAAGCACTGGAGCAATATGCATGTTGGATGGATACTGTTCTGTATCTGAAATCAGCTAATATTGGTCCAGGGGCAGAACAGACTGTCCCAACAGAGGACCAAAGGACTATCGCATGGGCACAGGATCTGGAAGGATAAAACAATTTAGAACTATGGACAACTCTTTCTGAATTGGGTAGCAGAGTAGATCATAGACTGCAGGGGTTTATGACTTTTTTTTACCAATAATTTATTAGTCCATATTGAGGATATGTCCCTTGTGCACTGAAATCAACTTTCTAGTTTAAAGGGAATGTCTACAAGGTTTTAAAGGAAACCTGTCACATAGATTATGCCCCCTTTGCTGAGGACAGCACAAGCCAGTGTCAGACCTGCTGTTTCCAGCGCTGTGCCCCTTATTCTGTAAGATGCTGTAGTTTTAGAGTATTTAATGCTCAAATCTACAGTTTTCATCTGAAAAGAGTCATGAAAAGAGTCCGTTTATTTCATGACCCGCCCACCTGAGGCTAGCCCCGCCCATCTCACAACTGACTAACCTATTACTTTGAATAGGTAGAAACGAGAATAACTGTCAGTGGGCAGGGCTAGCCTTTTGGTGGGCAGGGCTAACACCTGCTCATGAATAAGGATTGAGCATTAAATGCTCTAAAACTGCTGCATCTTACAGAATAAGGGACACAGCGCTGGGAACAGCAGGTCTGACACTAGCTTGTGCTGCCCTCAGCAAGGGGGGCATAACCTATGTGACAGGTTCCCTTTAAAGCAACTTTACAAATAGTCTTCATTAAAATGTTCTACTGCTTTGTGATGCAGCTCCAATGCAGAACTAGGTGTTTCCTTGGTTACAGACCACAAACCAGCCTATACGTAGTCCGATCCTACAGTCCTACTCACTTCCATTTGTATTTTGCCTCTTGATCTCATACGTTTAGAAGCTCAACAAGAACATATGTAAAGAATTACGACTGCAGAGTCTGTTTGTAGTCTGTAACTATGGAGAGACATAGGTTGGCAGAGGAGCTGTATACACCAAGCAGTAGGAGTTTTGTAAGTCTGCTTGCACAAGTGTTTCATTTTAGATGCACTGAACCAATACAAATGGTTGTAAAGCTGTACATAGCCTAAAACTAAAAGGGCCATTCAGCTTTCTATGGATGAAGAGTGGACCACAATACTAAACTGGTCTATAGTCTATTTATAATGATATGCAATCTATTTTTGTTATTGTGACAGATATGTTTTTTCTATTTTTTAATGTTTCATAAAGCTGCTTACCTTAATTTTATTTTAAAAAAAACAAACTTTTTTTGCATATTTTTTTTTTATTTTTTTAGTCAAGAACCTAATCATTGAATACAAGCGTGGACCATTTGCCAGCTAAATAGAGGAACCATGTTAAAACTCCGCATATACCTGAGCTGCACTTCTGCCTTGCAGCAAATCCAACCAAGGAGTTTGTATGTTCTCCCCATGTCTGTTGGGTTTCCTTCGACAATACCAAAAACATACTGATAGACTAATCTTGAATTTAGATTGAGAACCTTGGGGGACATGTATGAACGGGGCTGCGCCAGAAATCTGCCGTCTTTTCAGCCCGACATCAGACACAGCCCCGTTCGCATCAGTTTAAAACCTCCCGTACGCCAGTATCAGGTGCATTACAGAGCGCCCGCGGCACCTTGTAATGCGTCTGATTTTGGGGGTTGGTGGTGCGGGAGGCGGGGTGCACTAGAACCATACGAAGCTACAGATTTATAGCTTCAGTACGGCAATTCCACGCACATTACTGCTGGGACAGGTAGAGCACTTTCAAAGTGGTTTACCTGAGCCAGAAGTGTCATTTATGCGCTAGAACGCGCCTGATTTATGACCCGCTGTAGAACAGGTTCATACATCAGGTGCATTCTAGACTAATATTATGCGCATAAAAATTGACGTTTAAAGGCCATAAATCATACATGTCGCCCCTTCTGTACAGCGCTGCTGGATATGTTGGCGCCATATAAACGGATAAAATAAGGCAGTGGATGTTGTTACATATAAGGCGGTAGATATTGTTACAATATGTAGCAGTTTGCACACGTTTTGTTGAAATAGATGATTTTTTCACTTTATTTTTCTACTGGATGCCACAGAGATAAATAGGCTTCACATCGGCGCCGGAAGTTCTGTGCGGAACCTCTGAAGAGAATTCTGTCGGAATGTTGGAACTAATTTGTAGCGAGCTGTGCTATTTTTTTCCCATGAAAATGATGAACCCATTACAGCCAATGGCGTCAAATGGGCATCATTAGGTCCATTATAAGACAGGTCCATTCCTACCTTTGCAACGGCACCTCCGATGCAGATGTGAACCAGGCCTAGGCAGCATGAAGAATTGGGGCCTCATGTATGAAAGCTGTCTAGGTCTAAGACTTTTTGTTGCCCATAGCAACCAATCAGAGCCCATAGCAACCAATCAGAGCCCATAGCAACCAATCAGAGCTCCCCTTTCACTTTTCCAGAGCACCATATGGAATTAAAGGGGAACTCTGATTGGTCACTATGAGATCTGATTGGTTGCTGTGAGCTCTGATTGGTTGCTATGAGCTCTGATTGGTTATATGGGCTCTGATTGGTTGCTATGAGCTCTGATTGGTTGCTATGAGCTCTGGTTATATGGGCTCTGATTGGTTGCTATGAACTCTGGTTGGTTGCTATGAGATCTTGAATCTGGAGTTTTATACTCCCCTATGGTTGTATGTACACTTGATGTTGCTATGGGCTCTGACTGGTTGCTCTGGGCTCTGATTGGTTGCTATGGGCTCTGATTGGTTGCTATGGGCAACAAAGAAAGTCTTAGATCTAGACAGTTTTCATACATGTCCCCCTAAGGGTATGTTCACAGGTTGGATTTCTGTCCAAGATGGTCACATTGTACCGGCGTTTGTTTTGGACGCAGATCTGGCCCATTTTAATGAGGCTGCCTCTTGGCTGCCCGATGCCCAGTCCGACGTGACTCCGCATCAAAGAATCAATGTCACTGGAGTCAATGCACAGCGAAAAAATGGGATCCAGATCTCAATCTGATTTTGATGCAGAATCTGCGTCAGTTAGATTTGTGCACATACCCTCATAGTAGACAGGGGTTAGCATGAGAGAAACTCTGATTTCATTTTTTTTTTTTACACAGATATTTTTAATGCAATAATGTTTTCAATATTTTGTATATAATAAAATGAAAAAAAACTTTTTCCTTGTTAATTCTTTAGTGGAACGGCGCACGGTATTTATAATATAAAATAACTTTGCTATTAGTAAAATACGGTTCAAAAGGAAAACTTCTCTTAAAGTTAACCTGTCGCATTGAAAATGCTTTCAGATTTGTTAGTAGCATGTTATAGAGGAGCAAATTAATATAATGTTTTATAGGAAAATGTTCATTCACTGAAACTTCTACTTATTCTGGGTTGAAGAGTCCAGTGAGTGGAGTCATTGATTCATATCCGTGATTGACAGCCTTCCTTGTACAAGCACAAATACTGTACAGAGATAGCTGTCAATCACTGATAACTCCACCCACTGGACTCCTTAATCCAGAATAAGCAGAGATTTAAATGAATAAATTATAAATTCTACTGAATCTTTCCCCCAGAACAATATATCAATCTGCTCAGCTCTTCCTGCTCTGTAACATGGGGCCCACAGATCAGATAGTGTGTTTAGTGTGACAGGTTCCCTTTAAAGTCTATTATCATTTTATGCATCCATTAGTAGAATGAGGCCGGGGCCGGACACGGGAGCCCAGGCATAGTTGGAGGCCCCACATGACCCGGCGCGCCGGCCGTTGCACAGGGTTAGGGGGCGGAGCTAAGGGTGACGCGAGGGGAGGAGTCGGCATATATAGCCGAGATCGCGGGGCGCGGGAACAGACGCGCGGCTGGGAAAATTCAAATGGTCGCGTGTTCCCGTGTCACAGAGCTACAATGTCGGGCCCGGGTGTGGAGGCCTTGTTAGCCAGCTGAGGAGCGCGGCGGGGGGGGGGCGCAGAATGGTTGGCCCCCAGCAAGTACAAGGTGCGCTGGGAGATGCAGAGGGGCGGCGGCCGCTGCGCCTCAAATTATTGGCTCTGGGACGGCAGTTCAAGCTAGGCGCTGGACTCACCCCCGGAGCGCCTAAGCCCTGAGGTAACCCCCAGGGCCTTTGTCCGCCGCGGGAAAGCCCCCCGGGGGCCCCTCCGGGACGGGCGGCGCGTTCATCCGCCTGCCGTCCTGGGAGGAAATCCAATAGGCGGGGGGCCCAGCGGAGCGCAGTCGGGCCATCTTAGCCCGAGGGTGGCCCCTTTGCTGCGGCTCCTGTCAGCTAGGGTTGGGAAAAGCAGCAGCGGCAGTACCCTGGGAAGAGCCGGTCGGGGGGCCTGCCAGGGAGCGACGGCGGGGACCAGAATTTGGAGGATTTCACTGGCGGTCGAGCCAGGAGGGGGATCTGAAGATTGGTGGACCGGCCGTGCCCGGGGGCTGGTGCCTGAGGAACCGTTTGGGGGCCCACTTGGGGGTCCCCCGGCGAGGAGGGGGAAGTCGAATGAGGTCGGAGGTCCACCTCATCAACATCGGCAACGACAGGAGTCAGGGAGCAGGATGGCGGCAGGGACAACCGGAGAAAAGGAAAATCTCTTCAGGGATCGTTTGGAGCGGAGGGGGACAGCTCCCGTGCAGCTGGTGAGTAAACATCTATGTTGTTTGTATCGCCACGGGGGGGTTGTCAAAGGGCTGGCGGCGGGGTCGGCACCGTTTGCGGGGGGCGATCGGCATGGGGGATTTAGGGTATTCTGGGGAATTTTTTAGCGGTTTTCCAAGTTCGACTGTTTGGGGGCCAGGTTTCCCCTCTGCCTGCATGGAGGGTACGGGAAACGGGGATGGGTATATCCCCTTCACTGTTAGGGGTGGGGGATTTTACGTTTGGGGAAGGATCGCAAACCGAATTTGCAGGAGTTACGGTGTCAGTTCAAACTGAAAAAGACCGGTGGATAGTGTGCGTTTAGATGATGGGCGAAAGGTGAGGTATATGTCTGTTTTCGAGGGTCCGTTAGGTGCACACTTAAAAAAAGAGGTAAAAAGAGAAAATTTGGCAAGATGGGGTCGTGGAGATATTTTCCTTTTGCCTTTGAAAAGTTTAATTTAGTTAAAGGTAAACGGGACGAAAGTAAAAAGGGAAAGAGGAAGAGAAGCGGAGGTGGCGGTTGATACCGAAAACCCTTTTCCAGAATTGGATGCAGGCATTTGCTATCTTAGCGAGTGGTTCATCGGCGAGAATATCCGAACATTGTTCGGCATTATTTTGTTACCTTGACTCCATAGGGGAGCGAAGGGAGTGTACGGAGGCCAAGCATGGCTGCGGTATGACGAACAATTTCGTCAACGTAAGGCGGTCGGGCCATCAACCCGATGGGGACCATAAGGATATCGGAATTATGGTTTAAGGGTGATGGCTCCGACCCGGTATGGGCAGCCCTTTCAGGGGGGATCGGTAACTTGGGCAGCAGGGGGTGCCGGTCAGGCAGTAGTAGTTTCCAAGGGGGATTCAAAATGGGTGTCTGCTGGAATTCAAGGGAAAATCAATGCAGATTCGGGACAAGCTGCCGTTTTAAGCACATATGCTCGTATGCAGCGCGCTTCCCATGGGGCATCCGTGCTTACGGAAGGGAAAAGGGGAGGGTCTGGACCTGAAGGGGAGAACGCCGGTGAGCATAACCGCGATGGTGCCGTACCAAGTAGGTACCGGACCGTAAAGCGGCGCTTTTGCTGGAAAAGGTTTTAACAGGGGTTTTAATTCCGACCCCCACCGAGATCCCATTCTCTACAAAAAACTTGCGTTCGGCATGTTGCACCAGAGGTTGTAGCTGAGAAATTAGCGAAGGAAGTCGCGTTGGGCAGATGGCGGGCCCTTTCCCTTTTTGCCGTTTGCCGAGCTTAGTGGTTTTCCCCTTTGGGGGTGGTCCCCAAAAAGGACCGAACAAATTTCGTTTGAATACACCACCTATCTTTTCCCCAAGGGCTTTGGGTTAACGACGGATAGACCCTGAGTATGCTCAGTGGTGAAATACGTCTTTTGACGCGGCACTGCGTTGGGTTAGGAAATTCGGGGCGAGGGTCACTGATGGCTAAGACGGATATCGAGTGGGCTTTTAGATTGTTACCGGTTCATCCAGATGTGCCCGGCTGTTGGGTTGTTATTGGGAGGAGCGGTTTTTTATTAGACGGTGTTTAACCAATGGGGTGCTCTATTCGTGTTTTTACTTCGAGGTTTTAGTTCTTTTCTAGAATGGGTAGTTACGGGGTGTTTCAGGGCTGCCGTCTATCATCCATTACCTGGTGATTTTCCTTTGCATTGGCCCAGCGGACTCAGAGGTGTGCGGTCGGGTGCTGGCAGCAATGCAGTGGGGGCGCGGCATTTTTGGTGTGCCGCTGGCTCCGGACAAGAGGAGGGCCCAATAGGGCATAAATTTTTTTGGGTATTCGGATTGATCCATTCGTATGGAATGTAGCTTGCCGGAGGACAAACTATGGGACATGAAAAGGAATTCGGTTTTATTGTGCAAGAAGGTTACATTAAGGGAATTACAATCACTTTTAGGCAAGCTTAATTTTGTTGTCGCATTATTTCCAATGGGGAGGGTGTTTTCGAGACGCTTGGGAAGGGCTACGGCGGGGTACAGGCCCCGCACCACTTCATTAGGGTTTTCGGCAGGAATGAAGGAGGTTCTGAAAGTTGGCAATCCTTTTTGAACCAGTTTCAATGGAAGGTCTATCATTTTAGATAGAGCAATTAGTAATGTGGATTTTGAGGGGTTCACGGAAAGCAGCGGGTAGGTGGGGTTTGGGGCATATTGTAAAGGGGACTGGTGTGCAGGGCGGTGGCCTAAAGCTGGGTAGAGTCGGGATTGGTGCGTAATCTGGGATTATGGAGTTGTTTCCATTGGGGTTAGTGGTGGAAATTTGGGGGGGGCCGTTTCAGAGACCGGAAGATTCGTTCCATTGGACACTAGTGTGGTGCAGGCCCTTAAGTGCGTTGTCGGCCTCTTCCCCCCGGGTTTTTTGTTGCTGCGCGGTTGGTTTTACGTTGCCTGGGGTTGAATGCATGGGTAGTAGCATCCCCCATGTTCCGGGGGTTAAAAAACGATCTGGCTGATGCTCTGTCTCGGTTTTCAGCTGGATCGTTTCCGAGAAATTTGGGGCCAGAGCGGCGACGGGGAGGGAATGCTGTGCCCCCAGTAATTGTTTGGGCCGTGGTTTCAGTTCCCCGATCGACTTGTCAGGTCATCCTTAGCCAGGGGCACTTTGGGGTGCGTTTTGCCTCTGCTTGGACGCTGTGGGAACGGTGGTTGGAAGGTTGGGCCCCCTGTCATCGGAGGGGGGACAGGGTGGCAGCATTGTTCATGCATTATCGGGCATGCGGCCAACGAAGGGTGGTCCTGTTCGAAAGTGTCGCGTTTTACCTCAGCATTAGCTTTTGGTTTTAAGGCGCGAGGTACGGTAGATTTGACTAAAAGTTTTATAGTCGCTCAGGCACTGAGGGGTTATAGGAGGGGGGCGGCAACGGGGGACAGACGGCGTCCAGTAGTGTTTCAGCTCCTTGAGCGTCTGGGCCGCCAATTGCGGGTCGTGTGTTTGTCAGATTTTTGAAGTAGGTTATTTCAACTAGCATTTTCATTGGCATTTTTCGGTTGCATTACGGGGTTAGTGAATTGGTGAGGTCGAGTAGAGACGTAAACAGGGGGTTTTGGGGGTGGATGATGTTTAGCTCCTAGGGGGGGTCCTGGTGCGTCGTATTTGGCGGTCAAAGACAGATCAGAGGGGCAGGGGTAAAATCGCTTCGTTTGGGGGGAGTTTCGGGTTCCATTATGTGCCCGGTCCGGTGTTTTGAGGAATATAGTCGGCGGCGCGGCGAAGAAGTGGGTCCCCTTCTGCTACATTCAGACGGCCGTTTTTTGTCGCGTTTTCAATTTATGGCAGTTTTTCGTCGTTGTTTGGGTGCGTTGGGTCTGGACCCGAGTCAATTTGCTCGCCCTCATTCCGTATTGGGGCTGCCACAGAGGCAGCTGGTTGGGGCTTAGCAGCAGAATCGGTGCGGAAGATAGGTAGATGGGAGTCGGAGCGGTATAGATTATATATCCGTCCTCATTTGATTCAAGTCGTTCCTTGTTGGGGGCTGGATTGATTCTCTTCGCTTCATTCTACTGTAGTTTTAGGAACGAAATGTTGGGTGTTTTTCTACTGTTCTCTTGTCTTACAGGGCAACGTTTCGTATGGATCTTCGGTCATTCTTTCGTGGGAAATGGGGAGCAGAGGGGGGCGGGGCTCCGTCAAAGCGGCGGCAGTTGGAATTCCTGAGGAGGTTGCGATGGTGAGGATGGAAACGGAAAGAGGGGACTTATGTGGAGTCAAGTCCTACTGGGTTTCAACGCTTTGGGGGATTGGGATCGACCTCCTGAGGTGGTGGTTTTCATTTGTAGGGGGGAACGACTTGGGGGTTTCGCCCATTAGAGAACTCATAAGGGATATACGATATGACTTATTACGGTTGTGGTCCCCCGGGACAAAGGTATGGTTACGTTATGGTCGGATATAGTCCCTAGATTATCCTGGAGACATGCGAGTTCAAAAGTGGGTATTAAAGAGCCAGGATTAAAGTTAACAAAGCGTTTGGGATCTTTTGTTTAGGAATGGGGGGTTGGTTATAAGGCACAGAGAGTTTTGGGAATCTGGGGTCGGCGAGTTTTGGGGGAGGGATGGAGTGCATTTAAACGTGGTTGGGTGGATTTGTGGGCGTGGGACATCCCGGGGAAGGCCTTGAGAGGGTTTTGGGGCTGTGGGGGGCGTCGCGTTCATGAGGTTTCATGGCCGTAGCTGTGGGGGTTGGGGTCCTTGGAAGCAGGTAAAAAGTTATGGGGGAGTCAGGCTTTGCTTGCTCCCAGTTTTGGGGGAACCGGGGCGGTGAAGGTTGGGGCTCCACAGGGCGCGGGCCTTGGGGCAGTTAACGGAGAGTTAGCTGCCTGAGGTGGCTTTTGGTGCCCTTGAAGCCGGGGGTGACGGCTGGGGGGTAAACTGTGTTGGAAGACTTTCACCAGACTCTGTTCCGGTTTTGGCATTGCTCCAAGGACCTCAGCCCCAAGATGGAGTTTGGGGAATTTTAGGGCGAATGGGTAGTTTTTATGTACTCATTCACATTTGTCATTTGTTATTTATTTGTTCTGTTAATAAAATGGCTGCTGTGGCCAATTATATCCAATCAGTGGCTCTTGTTTTTATTGTGGGGGGGGTAAAAGTATGATTGGTAAAATTGGTAAAATGCAGCCAGGGATAGGCGTTGCTTAGGGTCATGACAAATATGAAAATGCCATTAAGTCTTATTAAGAAAATAAAGCATCTTCCTCACCTTTCAGCAGCCTCTGTGTAAATGTTCAGAAATTTGATTAGTCAGCAGCAAATCCATCTAGTATAAAACAGTATATACAAGAGAGGGAGGAAGGGGCTGCGGCTGCAGGTTCTCATGCAGCATCAGGGAAGGGGAAGCATCTGGTTGGCTCTGAGTGATTATAATGATCTTATCAGGGCATGCTGTCATGAGGAGGATAGGAATATGCAACCGCAAGGTCCAACTGGCCTAGCAGAGAAGAAGATAATCCTTGGGTAGGCCCACCTAATGGACATTGAATATTTAAAGGGGTTTTCTCACCATGCTGTTTACGAGCCACAGCCACTTCAGACTCACACTTCCCGGTCATCTGTGGGGGTTTTTAGCAGAGAGGGGCATATCAACTCTGCATTTTACGATTTTATTGGAGTGAAGATGTGGGGGTTTTTTAAAAAGCAGGGAAGCCTGCGGAACTCTAAGGGTATTTCACACGGCTTTAAATTTGGGGGGTCAGTACGCCCCCCAATTACCCGGGGTCTGGCGGCGCGGGGGGCTGGCAGCCTGCCGGCCCCAAGACTCATTTCGCGGCGCGAAAGCCCCAAAGAAAAATGCGTAAATTTATCCCCTGCTCGACATACGACGTTTTGTAGAGGGGTGAGAGGGGGGTAACCCATGTTCTCTATGAGAATGTGGATTCCCGAAGATTGGGGGCATTTCGCCGTTTGAGCGCATACCTCCGATAGTGGCGAAATGAGTCCCAAAATAAAAAGGGAATTCCCCTAAGGTTAAAAACTTGTCATTCCCCTTGGGGTCAGGGCCTCTTAACAGATAATGAGCCTGGAAAGATGTGCATGGGCCCCCAACCCCACAAAACCCAGCAGGGAACAAATATACACATTTAAATTTAAAAAACTTATAACCTACAAACGGCCTAAGAGACCACAATTTTTAAAACGCTAGGTAAACCCTACAACCCCCCCTATAGAGCCCAATAGAGTTCAGACACAGCCAGGTATAACCTCAACACCCCATTAAGCAAAAAGGGGTGGCCCCCAAAAAAACAAAACTCCAATGAACAAATTCAAAAACCACCATATCAAACCCCCCCCATTGGAAAAAAGGAAAACCATCGGGTAAAACCACAACACCCCCATTAGAACAAACATAGAGAAAACACCAGCTATTTTAAAACCTCAACACCCCCCTTTTAGAGACCAATAGTGGTCAGAAATGGGTATATCACATGACAGTGACTACAGCACTGATCCAACACAGAAGCGGACTGTATATAGCCCCCTGTAGATTTTTTTTTTTTTTTTTTATCATCAAAAAAAAAACCTTAGCAATCATCAAATTGCCAAAAAGGCTAATGGAGGGAACGTCTCGTCTTTTTCGGCCTTAAAAAAATATGAAACCATAAACTATGAAAAGGTTTATTGAATTTTCAAAGTAATTAGAATACCAGTGCAATAAAACAAACATGGCCCATAAAACACACACAATTATCATCAGCCCCAAAACCCAAAGGGGTTTTCATAAATTGTGATCAGAATGCAAATTGAATAAAAGGGGGTTTCCAGATAACAGCACCCAGACCCCATATTAAACCAGTTGAACGATATACTGGGGTGATAAACTTGTAAACCCAATACTTCAAGCCATGTGAAGGCGTGATAATGAGACCCGTTTATCAGAAAGAGGGTGGGGGAGTTCAGGGTTAGGGAGAGAGAGAGAGAAGAAAGAAAGAAAGAAAAAAAAAAAAACACCAATGGACATCCAACTGCGCTGGCCCCCAGCCCCCCCCCCCCCACCCCGGGCCCGGGCCACAGCACCCCACCGCACAACAAAAATGAGGGGAATGCGAAAGGACCCTGAAGATCAGATAGTTAGCGCCAGAAATTCTGGAGATGACAAATAGGTCACCCAAGGTGCCCAAGTCCGGACGAATTTGGCGATCTCAGCCTGGATCTAGCAACCGTTCCTCCATGCGATACGTGAGAGCCACTTCATCTCCCCAATCCTCTGGGGAAGGGGGGGGCCTTTCATTTTTCCAGTTACGGGGAATGACTGTCTTGGCCGCTTGAAGTACAGGTCCACTGAGAGATTTTTTAGATGACAACCAGAAAGAGGAAACATGAACAGGGGGTCGCCTCGGGGCGTCAGGGACACTAATTCCAGTGCAGTAACGGATTGCAGTGGGGGACTGCCCTCCAGAAGGGCTGAGAAGTGGACATTCCCCCCAAAAATATGGGACAGGGTGCCCAACCAGATCACAACCCCGCAGGTGTCGGGGTAGATGCCACCATTTGTGCAATAAAGACAGGACCCTATACCCCCTTGACAAAATTTGAAGCTGGTTTCTTGGGCTTTAGAGGCCATGACAGCTTTGTGTGTTAAATAGAAACATTTATGCCATTTTGTGTGAAATCTTGTTCAGCTCCCTCTCCCAGACCGGCAATATGAAGGTACTCAGAACTTGCACTTAGGAGGATTCGATAGAGGATCGAAATTAAGTGTCGTGGGGGGGGGTGGGGTCTCCGTAATACATAACCGTTCAAATGGGGTTAAGTCGCGTTGCAGATTAGCTTTGGAGGGTCTGGATGAAAGAAAGTGTGTGAGTTGGGTATACTCATAGGAGAACCTCTTCCGTATCTGAGAAGAATCACTCACTAGATCAGGGAGGGAACGTAGCCGTCCCTGAGTAGTAACAGCATGTGCTAAGAGGGGACGGGTTTTAGAGTAGCCCCCTGTAGGTTTTATGGCCCCCTGTGAAATGGTAGTAGCCTCAAAGGGGCTATTCTGTCCTTGTGGGGGTCCAAATTAGCTTAAAAATAACAAAGCGTGCACCGAGAAAATGATCACAACATGCCCTGTTGCTGTGAAAGTGCTTTCTGCTTTATTCACAAAATGGTGGCTTTTTTATGCCTTTTGCAAATTAGTAGATAAGAAGCATCACATGTACCTGGCTGTGAGGGTCTATTGGCACGTCCTTATCTCCAGGCCACTCCTCACAGCCAGGAATGTTTTGGACACAGGGTGTAACTTCTGAATTGGTGCCATCTTTGATTACAAGACAATCTCTACAAACTTTTAAGGGGCCCATTTTTTTAAACCCTTTTAATGACAAAAGTATCCCTACAGCTTTTACTGCTGTTTTAATAGGTATTCCTTTTATATATATTTATATAATTTATATATAATATATATAAATTATTAATATATGTGTATAGTGAGGTATATACTAATTAATACTTTAAAAATAGGACACAAGGATCACTTTTATTTACCTTTTTTTCCATCCCCAGTCCCCCTTGAACTTTGGTCTTTTTTTAATTTTTCCCCTGGGCCCTTTAACCCCGGCGGGAAAAAGGGGTGTTTGCCTGTCCCCCCCTTTAGTCTTTGCTTCCCACGAGGGTGGCTCAACTTTCCCCCCCTTTTCCTTTATTTTTTTTTATTTTTCGCATGTTTCTTTCTTCGCCGGTTCCTTAAACATTTACCCCCGGGCGGGGGGGACAGGGCAAACCATTCGCAAAGGGAAAACTGTTTGAAACATGGTTACCACAAAGATACAAATTTTGGATAGTTCTGTTTGTGGGGTTTTAAACATCTTTGTTTTCGGGGTTCCCTTTTATTCCGGAGACTCTTTTAAAAAATGCAGACTTACATAGGGGCGCCGGGAGATGAGACTTGCCAAAAAGGACTGTCTCAGCGATGTGACTTTCACAAGGATGTCTCAGCGTGAGACTTGCACCCTAGGGGTCAGCAGATGTAACTTCACATAGGACTTAGCGATGTAGACTTCCATAGGGCTCAGCTGTGTAGACTGCCATAGGGCCCAGCGATGTAGACTTTCACATGGTCTCAGGGTTTTATTTTAGGGCT
>JAODAL010022090.1:0-65529 GCA_025379985.1 Phyllomedusa bahiana | reverse complement strand
TTTTGGAATGATGGCCCCTTTCCGCTTTGCCCTCAAATAATGAGATCAGATGTGAGGTCATGTATGCAGGATCTGATGGAGGCAATACTATTTCTCAGAACAAATTCAGAGACTTCACAAATGTTCCTGCAGTGTTTTGCATGTTTACAATTTTTTTGTGTCCTAATGTCATATCCAATAAATATATTTTACACTGACAAGCAAAATGGTAACAATGTTTTGAACTTGTGACTTTCAGGCTCCATATCTCACCATCCACTACAGCTTTGTACATAAGGCAACTGTAATTTCATATACAGTCATCTTACCTATGTTATACATAAATGTGACCTGCAAGTATTTAGCATCTGCTTAGTTACAGTTTTGCTCCTAAACATCAAAATGTTAATTTTTATTATTTTGTTAGTATTTGGTAAATCCACCTTTGGTTTTCAGCTCTGCCTGAATCCTTCTGGGCTCTGAATCAGATTCAAGCATGTCCTGACCAAAATCTGATCCCAGGTCTCTTCTACACGTTCCCAATGTTGGTGCAGACTGGACTTGGTTACAAATACAGCTTTTTCTTCAACTCTACCCACAAGTGTTCAAAAGATCAAAACATTGTTACCCTTTTGCTTATCAGTGGATGTTCTACCTAAAAAGCTTGATTATTGTATCATAAGGTGATAAGCAGCCTGATATTACCATTTTACTACAGTAAAGTTATCACTTAAACATGCGCCAAGTATGATGGAGTCAGGATTCGGAGGTTTGGGAAATTGAGGAGTCGGAGTCGGGGCTTCGGCTTGCCGACTCCACAGCCCTGTGGGCAGGTGATGAGCAGGGCCTGGTTTTCTCCACACATACTGCTTCGAATTAACACCAAAAAGTTCAATCTTCGTCTCATCAGACCAGAGAATCTTATTTCTCATAGTCTAGGAGTCCTTCATGTGTTTGTTTACAAACTGTATGCTGGCTTTTATGTGTCTTGCACTGAGGAGAGGCTTCCGTTGGCACACTCTGCCATAAAGCCCAGACTGGTGGAGCCTGCAGTGACTTTGTGGAACTTTCTTCTATCTCCCTACTGCATCTCTGGAGCTCAGCCACAGTGATCTTGGGGTTCTTCTTTACCTCTCTCACCAAGGCACTTCTCCCACGATTGCTTAGTTTGGCTGGACGGGTCGAGGAAGAGTTGTGGTCGTCCCAACCATCTTCCATTAAAGGGTTTATGGAGGCCACTGTGCTTTTAGGAACCTTGAGTGCTGCAGAAATTCTTTTGTAACCTTGGCCAGATCTGTGTCTTGCCACAATTCTGTCTCTGAGCTCCTTGGGCAGCTCCTTAGACCTCATGATTCTCATGTGCTCTGACATGCACTGTGAGCTTATATAGACAGGTGTGTGCCTTTCCTAATCAAGTCCAATCAGTTTAATTAAACACAGCTGGACTCCAATGAAGGAGTAGAACCATCTCAAGGAGGATCAGAAGGAAATAGACAGCATGTGAGTTAAATATGAGTGTCACAGCAAAGGGTCTGAATACTTATGACCATGTGATATTTCAGATTTTCTTGTTTAATAAATTTGCAAAAATATCTACATTTCTGTTTTTTTCTTTCAATATGGGGGGGTGCAGAGCTTACATTAATGAGCAAAAATATGAACTTTTTTGATCTTACCAAATGGCTGCAATGAAGCAAAGAGTGAAACATTTAAAGGGGTCTGAATACTTTCTGTACCCACTGTATGTTAAAAAATTAGCTTAGATTTAATTTAGACAATGGATAAAATGACTCTGCTTTTAATAAACGTGGCCTGTGTGCTGCCATATTAAAATCAGAGGCACACAGGTTCAGTTTGCCCGTACCCTTCTGTAGATGCCGTGTTTCGGATCTAACGCTATGTGCACGAGGCTCTAGTGACATATGTACTCGTTTTGCAGGCAACTGCGACTCAAGCAGCTCACAAAGTTCTTGAAGATGTCGGCAATTAAAAAGTAAGTTCTGAATAATAAATCTTGCCTTTGTTCTCTCACTACAAGTTATTTCCCCAGGTATATCTCTGACAGAAACCTCCAACCTATGTCCTTGTATAGACAAAGTGGAACGTGTCTCCAGTAGAGTCTCCTGTAAAAATGTCTCTGAACAGCGCGCACTTCTAAAACACCGGGTGTATAACAGCGCACACAGTACGTGCTGCTATACGCCTTGAACACGCCATGTGAACATACCCTAACAGGATCAGCTAGGAATTGCAGAGCTGATATGCCAATCAATAGGTTAGACCCACTCACAGACCTGACATTTTGGAGATGTTCTGACCCGGGCATCTAGCTAATGACATCGGGTCAGAGCATCTCCAAAATCACGCTTGCCCATTTTTCCTGCTTCCATCACATCAACTTCAAGAGATGACTATTTACTCGCTGCCAAATATATTCTACACCTTGAGAGGCGGCATTATAAGATAACCGATTTTATTCACTTCACCTGTTGAAGGTTTTAATAGTATTGCTAATCAGAGTATATTATGACCACTGCCCCCATCTTTTCCAGCCACTCTGACTTAGAATAAATTTGGTGAAAAAATGTCTGTGTAGGACCCTTAGCTTATGGGAGAGTTATAATGGCAAATAGAAACACACAAAGGCTATGTAGAAAATTTTCGTTTTACTTTAATTTTCTTGGGTTTATGACAAAACATTTATAGACAAACACCTTTTGGCAAGTGAAAACACTAAAACTGGCATACTTAGCTGGTTATGCGTCCCCTTATTTCAGGGGTAAATTTCGGTAAGTCCTTAGAAGCTTTTAATGGTGGGGGGCGCAACTCTGACAAACACTGAAGCGACTTTTGGGAAATGACTTCCTTTTTCAGTTTAAAAAAGGGAAGTGATTCCGAAACGGCTTCATTTTTTTTGGCGCATGTGCTGCCCTCCACCATTAAAAGCTTCTAATGGACTTACCTGAAATGTACCCTCTGAAATAAGTGGACGCTATACCAGCTAAGTACTGCCACGTTATTATCGTGTTTTCACATTGCCAAAAGGTGTTCGTCTATACGAATGGTTTTTTTACAACCCTAAGAAAAGCTATAAAAAAAAAAAACAAAATTTTTTAATAGCCTTTTGGTGTTTCTATTAGTCTTGGGGCCGCAGGAACTCCCGATGGTCTTTTCTTTCGTGAAATCTGAAAGAAAAAGGGATACAGCAGTGATAAGAGTTATAATTGCATTTTCAGGTGACTACTGCTTGTACAAGACAGAGAATACAGCAGTCCCTCAATATACAATATTAAATTGGTTATGGGAAGATTTTGTTTGTTTTTAAACCCCAAAATTATGAAAAAACTGGTAATTGGTTCCCAAACCCAAAAATGTCACCCAACATAATGCAAAACGAAGAATAAGGACAATAAGGCCACGTCCCCACGACACTGGTTTGCGGCCGGTTTTTCAGAGGGTTTTCGCAAGTTTGGGTTTTTTTTCCCCGGGGCTGCAAACTTTTAAAAAAGGGCCCTGGGGAAAACCCGGCAGCATCCCCACTGCACTTTTTTTTCCCCCCGGGGGCGGTTTTTTTAAACCCCTTTTACCCGGGCCCCGGGGCCCAAAAAACCATTTTAAGGGGGTTTCTTTCTTTGCCGTCCGTTTCATATTTTAAAAGGGTTTGGGAAGGCTAAAAAAAAAGAAAAGGGTCGCCATCAAATTTTCCAGCCTTTTTGGGGCAAAGGGGATTTTTTGATCCAAAGAAAAGGGCAAAAACCCCCCAAATTTAATTAGAAGCCAAGGGTTGCCCCCCCCCCCCCCCCTCTTTTTTTGGGGAAAAAATTCCTTCCTAAACCCTCCAAACGGGGCAATCAAAAAAACCCCGGGATCAATGACCCCTCTCCTAAATCCTAAGTCCAGTAACTTTTTAAATATTAAACGCTCCAAACTGAAACCAAAAACCCTTTTTGGGAACTCAAATGAATTCACCATAAACAAAGGTCCCTCTGGCGGGGAAAATTCCATAGCCCCTCACGCTCTTAAAAGAAAAGGGAATCCCTTTCATGTTTATGTGGGAAAATTTCTTTTTCCCCAAGACGTAAAGGATGCCCCCATTTTTTCTAGATACGCCCTGTTAAATAAATAAATCTTGGAAGACGGAAAAAACAATGAATGTGGGGGGAAGAATTTTTCTCCCAAATTTTGGGGAGAAACGCCGCCCCCCCTTTAGGGGCCCCTTTATAGGCATTTACCCCTCAAATTTTATTCATGAGCGTGTTTATCCCCCGCCCACCAAAAGGGGCAGCCCCCCCCATCGGGCGTTTTTTCACATGTTTCTACCTTTTCAAAGTAATGGGTTTAAATCATTTTAGGTGGGCAGGGTTTAAAAAAATTGACTCTTTTTTTCTCTTTTCTGCTGAAAACTGCAAATTTGAGCTTTAAATACCGAAAACTACAGCACTTACAGATAAGGGACACAGTGCGGAAACAGCAGGTTGAACTGGCTTGTATTGTCCTGGCCAGGGGGGCATAACATTTTAAGGTTCCTTTAAATAACACAACACTACTGCACTTTTTATGTATTCCAGGGGTTGCAGACACAACACCTCTCTGCCTGGCTCATGCTGGCACACAAACTTAGAATAAAAGGTAAAGCCAGATGGTAAGTCCAAAAAGAGACATTTACTTCACTTTATTCAAATAAAGTTAATTAAATTAATTAGTAAAGGAAATAATAAAACAGTCCTTTAACGCGTTTCGTTCATCCATTTCCTACCTGATGAAGTGCATGAAATGCATTGTAGGACTGTTTTATTATTGCTTTTATTTACTTTAACAAAGTAAAGTAAAAGTCTTTTTTTGTAGTTTAAAGCCCAGCCACCATCACCTGGGTCGCCTTTTCCTTCATTTGAGTTTTAGTAGGGTTTCCAAGATACAATGTCCCAGGAAAATATTGTATCCTGAGGCCACTGGAACTTGAGGGAGCTTTGTACAGCACTATTTTTAATATATGCTTGTGCTTGTAGTGGAAAAAATGTCAGGCCCCATTTACAATCATGCTTTTGATCTCCAATGGTGGTCTCTGTTGGAATAAATAGAAAAAGTAATTCTCACAGATACTGGACCACAGGAATCTAGAGGACCATGTTTTTTTTGTCTATACAAAAGCTCCAATTTAGAAATATGACAAGCTACATCACCCCAGGGTTTAATTTTTTCAAGGTTTTCCGACAGCTGCCACTGATGGAGGTGATAAAGAGGGCCTTATTTTTTGGTTAATACTGTTGAAAGAAACTTTTTGGCTAAAGCTAAATAACCAAAAAGTAGAATAAGCTGAACCTAGGCGTGGCTGACATCTGCATCGGAGGTTCTGTTCGGAACCTCCATCACTTGTTTGTTTTTTTCCGTCTATACAAGGGACAACAAAGTGGAAACCCTACCGTTGGGTGGTCTTGGTGTCCATTGTGAAACTGATTCTTTATGGGTGACATGTATGAACGGGCTGCCCGTTTTCTGGTTTTTTTTTTGAGCCAAAAAAATTTTATGAACGGGTTTGCTCCTAAGTACCTTTTTAAAGCGCCAAAGACTTTTTTAAGCCCAAAGATTGGGGGGCATTCGGGGCGTTGCACCACATTCATAGAATTAAAAACACATTTATGATTCTTTGACGCCAAATCTAGGTGCAAAACTTTTAAACACCACCAGTTAAATTTGGGTGCCCGACCATGCTTGTCTTTTGGGCACTAAGACGCGCTTTTGTATACCGCAGAAGAACAGGTTTATTATTCTGGGCATCTACACGCCCTAAAAATTTTTTAAACTGGCCTGTCAGCGCCCGGGTTTATCATGTCCCCTATTGGTCCATTTGTACTTTGCACCAAGGTTCGAATAGAACCTCCACATAATGTCAACCAACCCACTGTTTCCCTTCCCCTTTAGAAAAGGAAAATATTTCAGAAAATAATTTGCTTTTTTTTCTGCTATTGTTGCCCTATCACAGCATGCAATGTGTGAATTACTGACCAGGAATACGAATATTGAATAATTTGAACCACTATCCTGCTTCTTAACACTACTCTTCATGGCCACCAAAATTCCACAGATTTGATCAACAAGTTCCTCATTTCTTGCATAGGTGCCAAGTTCTCTCTAAAGCAAGAAGGTCACAGAACCAGTGTTCAGGATTAGATGTTTGCTTCTAGTTATTATGTTATTTAAGTCCAAAAGTTTTTTTATTTTTTCCCACAAAACCCAAAAAAAAATACCTAAGCTCCTAATGTCTGTAATGTGGACAGCAGAAAATCGTGGTATATTGTGATTACCAAACACTAGAGGACAACCATCGACAAGACACAAAGATTCATATAATTATGTGATAATTAGATATTGTTAGTAAAATAGTTCTTTACAAGGGATTTCCAAGGCTTTTAAAAAAACTCCCTACCACCTCCCACTGCGCTAAAATAGAAAATTAACCCGTACTTACCTCCCAGAGTAGTTGTTGGGGGCGGGAAACTTTTCAAAAGGTTTGGAAAACTCATTTAAAATTCTACTTTTTGAGTACCCCATTTTTAAAATTGTGTACATTTAAATTAATTGAACATTACGTAATCGGCCAGGGACCGAGGGGGTGGACACTGAATCTCTGGAATGGTTTTGATGGGAGAGGTAAGTATTTTAAAAATAGGGTACTCAAAAAGGAGAAGTTTAAATGAGTTTTCAAAGTCTTTCAAAAAGTCTCCCTCCCCCGACAACTACTCTGCTGGCTTGTGTGATGCTCTTATCAAAGTATTTTGGGCTATCACTTTCATACTGTGATTAAGACAATAAGGCCAATTTTCTAACATAAACAGGCAATGCTCTCCAGTGTGCAGATATATCTTTTGTATCCTTGGCCAAGTAGCTCGAGGGGATAACAAGGCATTTCCCTTTCGGGGTTTCAAAGGGAAATTTGAAAAGGGGGCCCAAACCAATGAGAAGCAACAAAAGCTAAAAACAATTAGTCCTGCAGGTATGGTAAGAACGCAATAGCCTTGATGAAGAACCAAAAGATCCTGGATCACCACCACCAAAAACCACGCAATTGGTAAGGAGAGGCATGACATTCTACTACTTCCCACTGCACTAAAAAATTACCTGGTCCCTAGGGGCTTCCTCCAGTCCAACGGGCCCCCCAGCACAAAGATGATTTTGGCCCATTCATAAGCTCACAAAACCTTGAGCCACCCCTTTGGGAACCCCAGAGGTCACTTTGCTGTAAAGGGTGGCCCCTATGCGGGTACATGTAGGCAAAGGAATTTTGCTGGGGGTAAAGGGTCCACAATCCCCTGGAAACAATGAACTTTACATCATCAGGAACTTTTGAGCACGGGTGGGTTTTGGAATGGGAGAGGTGAGAACTGGTTCAATTTTTATTTTAGCACAATGGGGAATTTTATCCCCCTGGAAAACCCCTTTTAAACCCAAAACCCCGGGTGATTATAAAACCAAAGAGTGCAGCCCTTTTTTCAAAACTTTTTGAAATTAAAGCCCCCTTTAAAAAATAAAATGTCTCTTAATATTTTATGTGCAGTTGTATCTCCCATCTGCTACAGATTACATTATTTATAAGTCACATTTTCCATTACCGTTAGACTCCACCTTTGTAGCCACTTAAAACCTAAAAAGGTTTAAGCGGGCTGCTAAATGAAAAATTTTTCCCCAAATTATACATCTATAACCATTTTTTGTTCTTTCACACCCCAAAAGGGGACTGCAAAACCCCTTAAATCCAACTTTCCCTGGTTTCTTGCTATTTGGAAGTTACAATAACAATTAAAAAAACTTCTTAAAAGTTTTTTAAAACCCTTGTTATTAATGTTTGCTAAATGACATATATAAACCATAGCCTAATTAAGGCTGAGATATTTGCGGCACAGTGTCTATCAATGATATTATTGTATAGTGGCAAGTAGTGGGGCACCAAATTAAGCCCCCCTAGCTTTAGCGGGGTTACAAAAAAGGCCAATGCTTTTAAAGGGTTAACCCCCCAAAAACGGAAATATAAAGGGCAAAACCAAGTAAGACCTACATTTTTTAAATACCCCATTTTCTCCCTTTTTCCCAGGGCGGGGGAAAAAAATAAAAAGTGGTAAAATAAAACAAAAAATTCTAATTTATGGGTTTAAACCCATAACAACGGGGCCACAAAAGGAAAAAATACAAAAAACATTATATCCATTAAAAAAACATTCAAATGCCACCGGGCCCACCCGGGTCACCGGGGGGGAGCCCTGGATGCCCACAATTTCCTTCCGGGGTTTGTATTGCCTTACTCCAAAAGAGAAATTTGGCTGGCTTTGTATTTATGGGGATCCCATTTTTTTGGGGGGGAAAAAATTTTTGATAAATTAAACCCCGTATCACAAAGAAATTTTTTCCATATAAAGCACAAGTATCAGTAGAGGAAGGACCCAACTTGGTAACCCCCTTTATAAACCACTAACAGCGAGATACTGACATAGTACATAGATTGGCTGGGATGTAGGTCCAGCTGCAGGCTTCCTCATGATAACAGGTGACCCCCATCAATTATCCGCGAACAACAAGATACGGACGTATTACATATACTGGCCGGCATGTACAGCCAGTTGCAGCATCCTCCATGATAACAGGTCACCCCTTTTATAACCTGTTAATGATGAGATACTGACATATTACATAGACTGGCCGGGATGTAGAGCCAGCTGCAGGCAGCTCCATGATAACAAGTGACCCCCTTTATAAACCGCTACCAATGAGATACTGACATACTATATAGACTGGCTGGCATGTAGCACCAGCTGCAGCCTCCTCCATGATAACAAGTGACCCCCTTTATAAACCGCTACCAATGAGATACTGACATACTATATAGACTGGCCGGCATGTAGCACCAGCTGCAGCCTCAAGTATAACATAGATAACAAGTGACCCCCTCTATAAACCGCTAACAATGAGACACTCAAGTATAACATAGACTGGCCGGTATGTAGCGCCAGCTGCAACCTCCTCCATGATAACAAGTGACCGCCATTAAGAACCGCTTATAACGAGATATTGCCGTATTACATAGACTGGACGGCATGTAGAGCCATCTGCAGCCTCCACCATGATAACAGGGGACCCCTTAAACCGCTAATAACTAGATACTGATGTATTACATAGACTGGCTGGGAAGTATAGACAGCTGCAGGCTTCCCCATGATAACAGGTGATCACCTCTGTAATTCTCTAACAACAAGGTACTGACATAGCACAGAGACTGGCCCCTCTATGAACCACTAACAACGGGATATTTTTATTGCATTTTTTTTTTTTACTGTGTTTAAAAAATACATGCATTAACCACTCAAGTTTTTCAAATGAATGTGTTTTTATAATTAACTCAGGTTTATAATACAAGTACTGTAATTAAATAAAATTCATGCAGTGATTTTTTTTTTCATTCACTTTTTGAATTTTTTTTTTTTAAATGCAGCACTCAAAACTTAGCCTCAAAGGGAATGTGTCATCATAACGTGACCTATTCTTTATTTCATGTTGAACACTTTTTCTTAAGAATTTTTGAATATCTTCTTTTTTAAAAAATTTATATTTAAAAAAAAAATGCTAGGAAGAAAAAAATATGCATCAGTATCGGGTTTTATTTAGTAAAAAACAAACTGTGATAGATTCCTTCAAGAGATCAAAAGACTGTGGCTAGAAACACTATATATTACTGGACTTCTGTTGTTTCTTGTTGTTTCTTATTGCCAATATTTTTGGAAACTAAAAATGCTTTCATAGGAAAAAAAAATGAAGCCAACAGACCATGGAGTAAAACCACTATATGCAGCAGATTTCCTAAACGCACATGCCCACTCCACGTGACACTGTATCACTCATTTTCCACTGTCTGCAATGACATCATAGTTTTACAAATGGATAAGAAAACATGGAAAACCTTTCTGGAATATTGGGTGCCTGCCAGCTCCTTCTTTATTATAATCATCAGCAGAAAAACAGAAAATGTAAACTTATTAAACTTTCATAAAAAAAATTATACTTTTTCAGTTCATGGTAAAACAAGATGATAGTTGCAGAATAATAACATGCGTGAAAGTCTTTAAGTCTTAAACAGTATTTAAGTGTTAAACATTTTTGGCATAGTCACAGAATATACTACGAATGACTATGGGACCCTTAAAGAGGTTGTATCATTACATTAAATGGTCTTCAGAATAAGGGGACAGTGAAAACAAGCAACTTTGCAATTGGATGTCATTTGCAAAGCTGTCTTGTTTTCACTGTCTCCCTTATCTTCGTTTTGTGTAAACACTGTTCCCCAGTGCCGGTCGGATTCCTCCTCCTTTCATTTCATTGGCTGATGGCTCTACTAATTTACATTCTGTCTGGACCCCGGTCGTATTCACGGGAGCGTGCATTCCTGCCTCTCTCACTCAGAATAAGGGGCCGGCAGCATTTCACTCTGCACAGCCAGCAGCTCCACAGTAACACTGCAGCTGCTTCTACAATCAGAAAACAGCAGAATTGTACTCGGTGCCTAATGCTCCTGCGTGTAAACATAGAAGGGAGACAGATCTGTTCTGCTCTGGATGAGTTCATAGAAGACTGGATTCAAATGTAACAAACCTCCAGCTGTGAGAGGAGAAGAGATCAGTGCTCTGAGTTCATAGAAGACTGTCTAGACTGAATGCAGGGCTGTGCTATGTAAACAAATAGCTCTTACAAAATAAGACTGCATAGGGAGAGGAACTACACAGTGACATGTGGACACAGACAGACGGGGGGGGAGGGGGAAGAGTAGGGACGTGCTATCCCCCCCCACTGAACTCAAACAAACACACTGACTCGAGCGCGAGCATGAACAGTGAAGAGGGGATGATGTCATCCCCCTTCTGTTAAGAAACACCCAGATGGGAGGGGAAGAAACTCCCCTGGATTTGAAGAGCTGAGAAACTGAAAGTACAATGAAACAGATGAACTGATGAAGCGATAAATCCCCTTTAACTCCAGGGAGAAAGAGACTTTATGGAGACTGGGGTAGCCTCAAGCTGGTGAATGTGGGATTATTAGACACCTATAGTCCACATAGGTGAGGGTCTCAGAGGTGAGATTTATAACCTATCAAGCATTTATGGCATATTCTCATTAAAAAGCAAAAAAACTTTTTTCAAAAGGAGGCCAGTGCTAACAGCTGGAGCCAGCTATGTAATTCCACTGGTAGCAACAGACTGATATGGCTGCCCACATACACATAAGATTGTGGAACAACCCTACCAAAATAGCCAGCTAACACATATGCTAATGTAACATCTCTTATGGTCCATATCTGCATTTCTGGTTCTGCTGAGTGCTAAACAGGAAAAACTGTTCCCAAAATAACAATATGCAGACACTGAACAAGCAGTGAATACATGGAGCATGGAGAATTCTGCATGCACCTTTGAATGATAAATGACCTGACATAGCTCAAGACCAGGGATAAGTGACGCTGGGCCAAAGTACCTTTTTCGGATGTCACCTCTTCTCACACCTTTGTCATACAGAAAAGTTTTCGATTTTTAGCCCTGATTTCTGCTCATTCAGGACTTGGAATCCATCAGTGAATGATTGACATCTAATAGAGCAAGTCATAAATCCCCCTTTGAGCTCAAAAGGGATAACGTTTCTCACTAAGGAGAGGCACCATGTAGGTGTCTAGAGACTTATTGCTCCACTAAATTTTTCAAATAAGTTCAAAAGGAAAAGAGCTAGAACTCTAGGCCAGCTATTGGATGTAGTGTTCCTCAAGTCACATCTGACTCATTAAGCCTTGTAATATAATTGGGAACAAAGACATACCAGATACTCATCTGCAGACAGCTGTTTAGGTGTTTGCTGCTCATCAGTGCAGAGTAGAATACTGGTTGGCTGGGTGAGAGACTCAGGGCCACATGTATGAAAATTGTCTAGGTCTAAAACTCACTTTTTTGCCAATAGCAACCAATCAGAGCGCCCTCTCATTTTTCCAGAGCACCATATGAAATTAAAGGGGCACTCTGATTGGTTGCTATGGGCAACAAAGTGAATTTTAGAACTAGACAGTTTTCATACATGTGGCCCTAAATGTAGTTTAACCCCTTAACTCCCAGGCCTGAAAAGTAGTCAATGACCGGAACGTTTTTTTTAGTTTTTGCCTCCTTGCGTTTCGACAGTTGTAACTTTTTTATTTTTTCAATGATGCAGTTGGATGAGGCCTTGTTTTATTTGAGGCAAGTTGTACTTTATGGGGATATAGTTTAAGTTTACTTATAAATAATTGCTGCAAATAATAATCCCTGTTAAAACATAACTTTTACTAGACTATTTAAAATATTAATATCTAAACCCCTATATATTACCACTACATACCTAGATGATACAGCATACTGTACACTATCTGCCAGTGGAGTAATCGCCCCGATAAAGAGCGGCTCCGCTTTAATGACAGACAATGTCACTACATGCGTGTATAAACACCTTTAAATCCCAGCTATCCCGACGCGTTTCCCCCCATACAATTCTAGGGTTCATCAGGGGATTCAAAATTTCTCACTGTGGAAAAAGAATACGCTATATACAACGCATATACTACAACACATGTACTTCCAAATTAGATAAGTGAACTGATACTTAGCTCAAGTGCTGCCAGGTATAATGACGATAGTTCCCGCAGCACCTCTAGTACACTGGCACCCAAGATAAGAGGGAGGTATCCCTCTTATCTTGGGTGCCAGCGTACTAGAGGTGCTGCGGGAATTATCGTCATTTATACCTGGCAGCACTTGAGCTAAGTATCAGTTCACTTATCTAATTTGGAAGTACATGTGTTGTGAGATATGCATTGTTATAGCGTATTCTTTTTCCAGAGTGAAAAATTTTTGAATCCCCTGATGAACCCTAGAATTTTTAGGGGGAAACGCGTCGGGATAGCTGGATTTAAAGGTGTTTATACACGCATGTAGTAAACATTGTCTGTCTTTAAAAGGGCGGAGCCGCTCTTTATCGGGGCGATTACTCCACTGGCAGAGTGTACAGTATGCTGTATCATCTAGGTATGCAGTGGTAAGATATAGGGGTTTAGATATTAATATTTTAAATATTTTATTAAAATTTATGTTTTAACAGGGATTATTATTTGCAGTGATATATTGGTACAAATCCTCTGTTCATATAGAATTTGTAGTATTTCTTATAAATAATTGCAGAATTTTTTTTTAATTAAAAAAAAAAATGTTTTAGTTTCTTTACATTTTTTTTACACCATTCACATTTCACACTTAATAACTGCTTAGATTAATTCTACAGGTTATTACGGTCATGTGGATACCTAATATGTGTAGGTTTTTTTGTGTGTGTAATTTAAGCACAATTATTTTTTATTAAATTTTTTTTTTTTTATTCTTTATTTTTTTCTTCTTTTTTTTACACTTTTTCTGTTTTTTCTTACTTTTTTTTTTAATCCCATGAAGTGATAACTGTTTAACATTTTTTTTATTTTTTTCTTTACACTTAGTGATGTATTAGCATATTCATATATGCTAATACATTATAATCTGTGTCAGTATGACACAGGCAGTGATTAGGACACCACACAGTGTGTATTAGTCACTGGCTTGTTACACAGGCAGCTCTGGGGCCACTCTAGGTCCCCAGGGCTGACTGTGCAGCCGTTTCCTGGGCTCTGTCAGGTCACCGGGTGTTCCGATCACCCGACAGAGCAGGGGAACCCTTTGATTGCGCTGCGGTAACGCACCCCCGCAATCAAAGGGTTAAAGCACTGGGGAACGGAGGTTTTCTCCGCTCCCCGGTGCTCGCAGGACATGCTCTGGGATTGGGGCTGTGTAGTACAGCCCCGATCCCAGCGCAGTTGCAGCGCCGGGCGCTGCAAACCCCTAAGTCTGCAGCCACGCCAAAAGATGTCGCTGCAGACGAACGACCCGCACCGGCTGACGCCAAAAGATGGTGCGCGGTCGTTAAGTGGTTAAAAGGAGTAACATTCCCCATTAGAGAGAGGCACCATGTAGGTGTGTGGAGACTTATATGCCATGGTTGCTCCTTTGAGTTTACCGGTATATATATTCAAATAAGCTCCTGGGAAAAGAGCTAGGACTCTGCTGTGCCACCTATTAGATGTAGTTTTCCTTAGGTCACATTCGATTCACTGAGCCTTGCAATATGACCGGGATAATTGGAGCCATTTACTGCCTGAGTTGGTTTAAATATATCTCCTATAATAGGACAATGAGGTCATAAAGTCCCTGTTGAGCAATTGTTTATCCGGAACTATATAATAACAACATATCAGACATCTAGACATCTGCAGAAGATACTACAAACCACCGTCTTTTCCCACAAGATGAGCTCATCATGGAAACACTACAGGATTCCCAGGAGATTATGGCATCCCCATTTGGTACAGATGAAGAATAAGACTCAATTGATAGAAATAGATTTTAACGGAAAGTTTCTGAACCTCATGAACATGTGCTCTAAGTTCTATCAGCCAGATGAGATCTTAATCACAATGTGGAGCAGATAAATAACAGGACATCGCTTTAATAACTGAAAAAACTGAAAAACACCTCTCCCTAAACAATGAAATTTCTTATAACGAAAAGCACCAAGTAAATATAAACAACCAAAACAACATAAAATTTGAGTCAATATACAAAAAACAATAACAATAACAAAACACATAGCAAGAAGTGACTATAACAGAAAACTTCAGACAAAAAAGTATAAAATAGATAAAAGACAAAGGACAAGTAATAAAAGGAAAATAACTTGTGGGTGTGTGAGACAGACATTATATTAGCAGTATTAGTAAAGATGTTATATGTGTGCATTCATCTATCTATCTATCTATCTATCTATCTATCTATCTATCTATCTATCCTAATCTAATGTTTCCATATCCTGCCACTGTAAGCCCAGGATGTAAAGGTAAATGCAGCATATAGTGGGATGTTGAAACCTAATATTATTGTTACTTTTATCTTCCTCTCGTTACCTGTTTGTTGTTGTTTTGGTTGTTTTTGTATTAACACTTTGGGCCTCATGTATGAAAACTGTCTAGGTCTAAGACTTTCTTTGTTGTCCATAGCAGCCAATTACAGCTCTCCTTTAATTTTTTCAGAGAACTACAGGCGGTCCCTGACTTACACCGTTCCGACTTACATCTGTCCCCTAGTTACAAACGGAGACTTATGGGGAATGCTGGCACTCGTAGTTCCATGTTCCACAGTGGATAGTAGCTGTGGAACGACAAGTTCCAGCATGCCACATTAGCACTTCAGGTGAAAATGAGGTGAAATCTTCTTAACAAGGGCACAGACAGCAAAACAAATGTAAAAACCTTTCCCTGCACTATACGAAACTAAAACTTTTGTGCTGGAGTTACATTTAAACGTACCTGTTTTGACTTACATACAAATTCAACTTAAGAACAAACCTAGGGCTCATCCCCACGGCAAAGGTTTATCCGAACGGTATTTGTCCTGTTTTAGTGCCGTCCCCACGGCCGCCGCGATGAGCTGAGAAAAGCCCTCCTCCTTCCCATTGATATGTTCATATTCCCTCCGAAAACCGGACGGAAGAATGAACATGTACAATGTTTTTTGGGCGGAAAACCCATGCAGTGGGGACTGCTGCACGGGTTTTCCATAGCGGCCCGGTGTGTTTGTTTGCGGCCGTTTTTTCAGATGGTCTGCAAAACCGGTGCCGTGGGGACATGCCCCTACAGTCCCTATCCCATTCGTAACCCCGGGACTGCCTGTATATGAAATGAACGGGGAGCTGTGATTGGTTGCTATGGCAACAAAGAAAGTCTTAGGCCTAGACAGTTTTCATACATATCCTAATATGTTTTAGGTGGATAAGTTTGAGGCACTATGCACTCTTCGAACATGGACTGGCTTCAGTTCCTCATGGTTTCCCATAGTATATCTACTTGCCCTTGTTTACATTCAGTTGCTGCATTGTGATCAAGTTGTTCTCCCTGGGGTAACACCATGAAGCGTTCCACAGTGCTGGCAGTCATGTCATACCTGACATATTGATACCTTAAATATCTAAAAAAAAAAAATTCCATCCCATATTAAGCCTGTTATTCTATTGCATTACATAGGAAAAGCAGCAAAACAAAGACATACACAGGAAAGTGCCGGCTTTCCTTTTCAGAACTGGCACTCGTCTAGCTCCGAATGACCAGAGGGAATCCTGCTCATGACATATGTACAATTATTTTCCATGGTTCCGAGCTATCTTTATGAAATCAGCTTAAGCCCATTTAATTAAAAACCCCATACAAGGCAAAGCTCTCAGCTAACAGGATATTCCTAGCCTAAGGGGTAGAACCTCAGACGTGTATTTAATACATTTTAATCGTGATGGGATGGAAAATTAATGAAATGTACATTTCAGAATAAAGTGGACAAGGGAGGGGGACGTTGCCCCTGATCCTCCATAGGGAAATCTCAGAGCCTCCCAGTGTCTCCGCTGTACGGTGGAAGGCAACACAAAGGATTAAGCAGGCGATTCCTCCGTCAAGAACAAGGGAGACGGGTTTCCACAGCACTAAGGGAGGCATCGGAAAATCGGTGCTTCTCCAGCTAAGTCAGGACAGCTCTACTGATAGTATGAAGGGGCTATGCTATCATACACATAGACTGGTGACGCAACTGTGAACAAGCAAACTACGCCTTTAAGACTATAGGTCTGGTTAACAACACAGTTTGTATTTTTCTTCTGTTTTCACAAATGGACGGACTAAGTAAACCCACCGCCTGAGTGGCTGACAAAAAATTAGGTCACCTGCTCACTGGCTTCCTGACTAGTGATACATTAACCCCAGTCCGACAGGGACTGTGTATAATCTCTGTAACCCACTGAAGAATATAGCGGTTTAAAGAGACACTGCCATCAAACAGTATTTTTGTTAGGGCATGTTCACACTGCGTTTTTGAACGAGGTTTTGGGAGCGTTTCCTCCAAACCACATTAAAACCTCGCCTGTAACACGCTTCTTCAAATGAGGTTTTGATCAGGTTTTCGAAGAGGTTTTCACCCATACAAATGAATAGCCAGGACAAAAACCGTGAGGAAAACTGCGCCGAAAACGCGCCAAAACCACGCTAAAAACCGTACCGAAAACCGCACATAAACCGTGCCTACAATGCGATTCAAGAATTGACATGACACTTCTTTTTCATTGCTTCCAAAGAAGCGGTAAAAACCTCGTCGTGTGTGAACTACAACGAGGTTTTACATAGGAATCAATGAAATGAACTGGGTGCATTTTGGAAGCGTTTTGGACGAAGTTTTGGGCGAGGAAAACTTCGTCCAAAAACGCCGTGTGAACATGCCCTTAATATATAACAGAAAATAAAAACTGCTAAAGAATATGTATCAGTATCTTGTTTTAATTAGTAAAAAAAATCGTCGATAGTTTCCCTTTAAGTAAAAGGGACTGGACAAAGGAGATTCATGCATCTATAAGGATGTGCATATGGCAGCAACCGCTACTCACTACAAGCCAAAATGGCCAAGATCAGCACTTAAAGGGGTTTTCTCACCATGCAGTTTCACAGCCATAGCCTTTAGAATCACACACGCTGTTCAAGCTGTGGGTGGGTCTATAGCAGTGATTGACACATCAGCTCTGCTATCTCTAGCTATTCCTGTTACACTGACATGAGTGCAAGAGATTTATAAAGTGTACTGTACAAGGCTACAGAGCTCTAAAGAGTGCTTACGTAGCTAAACGAGAAGCTTTCAAAGTTCATTACTAGAGATAAGACTCTGCAGAAGGCGAATGACTGACAGCAGCTTAGAGCAATGAGAGATAACAGAGAGCAGGGAGAGGTGGGGAGAGAGGTGGTCGTAAACAGAGAAACGTATGTACTCTTAGGCCTCGTTCACGCGGCTTATTCTGGGACTGATTGGAACCGTACTGCGCGCCGTGTTTGTGCTGCAGAACGGCTCCAATCCGTCCCAGTAACTACGGTAATCCACAGTTCTCATAGAGAACTATGGATTCCTTCTCTCCTCCCTGCTTAGCGAATCGGCCGCAGGGGGAGAAAGTGACATGTCAATTATTTACAGGGTGTACGCCGGACTCCCGCCCCACCCCGCTGCACGGCTGCCGGCGTAATTGCGGGGCGAAATCCATGGTAGAGGAGAAAAGCTTAGCTCTGTTATACATAGGATTATTTGATAGAGGAAAGAAACTGAGCACTGTGATATATAGGGTTATATGATAGAGGAGAGAAGGTGATCTCTGTGATATAAAGGGTTATATGATAGAGGAGAGAAGCTAAGATGTGTGATATATAGGGTTATATGATAGAGAGAGATAATCTGAGCTCTGTGATATAAAGGGTTATATGATATAGGAGAGAAGCTGAGCTCTGTGATATATATAGGGTTATATGATAGAGGAGAGAAGCTGAGCTCTGTGATATATAGGTTATATGAAAGAGGGAGAGAAGCTGAGCTCTGTGATATATAGGGTTATATGATACAGGAGAGAAGCTGAGCTCTTTGATATATAGGGTTATATGATAGAGGGAGAGAAGCTAAGCTCTGAGATATATAGGGTTATATGATGGAGGAAGAGAAGCTGAGCTCTGTGATATATAGGGTTATATGATAGAGGGAGAGAAGCTGATCTCTGTGATATATAGGGTTATATGATAGAGGAGAGGAGCTGAGCTCTGTGATATTATATGATTTTTAAACAATTAATTTGCATTTTATTGCATGTAATAAGTATTTGATCACCTACCAACCAGTAAGAATTCTGTCTCTCACAGACCTGTTAGTTTTTCGTTAGGAAACCCTGCTACTCTGCTATCATTACCTGTTTGAATTTGTTATCTGTATAAAAGACACCCGTCCACACAATCAATCACACTCCAACCTTTCCACCATGGCCAAGACCAAAGAGCTGTCTAAGGACACTAGGGACAAAATCGTAGACCTGCACAAGGTTGGCAAGGACAGGACAATAGGCAAGCAGCTTGGCGAGAAGGCAACAAATGTTGGGACAATTATTAGAAAATGGAAGAAACACAAAAGATGACTGTCAATCTTCCATGGTCTGAAGCTCCATGTAAGATCTCAGGACTTTTAGGCCTCGTTCACACGGCTTATTCTGGGACTGATTCCAGCCGTACTGCGCGCCGTATTTGCGCTCCAATCAGTCCCAGGCATCACGGTAATCCACAGTTCTCATAGAGAACTATGGATTCCATCTCCTCTCCCGGCTCGGCGAATACGCCGAGGGGGGAGAAAGTGACATGTCAAGTATTTACGGCGTGTACGTGCCATGAATAATGAATTTCTATGGGGCCGGCGAGTAGCCGCCTCCCCCCGCCCCCGCTGCACAGCAGCCAGCGTAATTGCGGGGCGAAATCCATCAATCTGGCCGTTACTGTCTCTTTTAGGAATCTTGTCAGGATTTACTCTGCTTTTCACTCAGAAAATCCTGCTCCAAATCATATAAGCCTATATATAACAGAGCTCAGCTTCTCTCCCTCTATCACATCCTGCTCTCAGATAGGACAGCTTAAACCCCTTGAGTTGTTTGCTTTAAGGACTGGATATTCACATGAACTACAATTCAAAGGACACAAGAAGATCTGTTTTTCAATTGATATTGGTTTTGTAGTCAACCATCAAAAAGCTGACTAGCTGCTATTGCAACTTCTAACATTTCTGTAACTTTTACTATGTGGATGTTAAAAATGGTTGTCTTCTTCCAAATGTTCTTCCTAAAGATATACTTAAAAGGCTTCCAATCTTCTTCTACAACAGCAACATGTCTAATAGCAGTTTTTTTGGAAGCAGGGGCTAAATGACCTCCATGCAAGGATAAATGAAGTCAGACTTATGGAACAGACTATCACCTATTTATAAAATATTTTAAAAGTTTGAGCTTGAAGGGACTCCTACTGGATCCCCTTAAAGGGGTTGTCTCATCTCAAAGTTTTATAGGATGCATGAATGAAATAATGCTGTTTTGCTTTGTCACTTTCTGGTCAAGCTGCCTGTAATTAGCATATGAGCTCTGTGTATTCAGGCTTCTCTGTTTATCAATCTAGATTAGCTAAATTACCTTCTCTGAGGTCTGGAGAAGCTTCTGAGCTAATGTAAACAGTAGAGTAATTAGTCTTTTGTCTGAAAGATCAGATAACACACAAGCTCTCACTGCTGGCCATGACCTGTGTGATGACCTCACTCCCTGCTATCACATAGAACAAACAGTAGGAGGGGGGGGGAGTACACAGGTCGGTCACTTGGGAGACCAGAGAGAGCACAGAAGGTGATAAAATCACTTGTAGCTCCTTAACAAAAAAAGATGAACAATGCAATATATTTGGCAAACGTCTTCATTTAGTGTTCCCTACATTTTGAAAGCTATTCTTTGTAGCGAGACAACCCCTTTAACTTCTTAATAATCCTTAAATTATTATTTGCTTTTTTTTTATTTTCTCCATACTCCCCTCCTCAATACTTATCCTACTGTCTTTTCTCTAGCCGTTTTTCTTTCTTCTTCTATATAAGGTATTAGTTGATAGTTGCTGAAGTTTTTTTAAGTGGTCATTATAGAGGGATTCTGTTCTCCCTCAAAGATGAATCCCTTTTTTCACTTATGTATACTTGCTATGTTGTTATCAATTTAAAAAATGCAATGAACATTCAATTATAAAAAAAAAGGGGTCATTTAACTTTAGAGCCATCACAGCTCCTGTTCCATAATTTACCACAACATTTTAGGAACCACCCAATTCTTCACATATTTTTATTAGCGGCTACAAGAAGCCTCCTGGCCAAATGGTTGGAACCAACCGTCCCTACATTGCAGGAAGTGATCCAGGCGGTCAAACATCATCTCGAAATGGACAGAATCGACATTATCAGGACTAAGGAAACCCAATGCTCTAAATTTTTCAAGAAATGGCAGGAGTTCATAGGTAACTTTTACACCCCCCCAGGAGATCAAGGAGATCATGCAGCCTTTTGTTTACACCTCCTGGTATCTCTCCTCTCACCTAGCGGGCACTCTGCGGGGCTTTGGATGTCTGTATCCCATAACATGGGAGCTTTACCTCAGCCATATCCTGACACCGTGCCCTGGATACTCCCTTGGTGACTGTGTGTTAGAGTTGGGGGTGAATTTTTCCTCTATCTATTTCTCTCCCTCGGGCTTTAGGGGGCGAGGGCCGTGTGGCGATCTCGCCGCATTGTATCAGCACAGGATTTGTTTTCACTTTTTATCCCAGACCTTACTTAATTACATAGGTGTATGTGATTATGTCTCTTATACATAAATGCATATGGGTACCACTGTTCTGTTTTGTTTTGGTTTTTTTTGTTTTTTTTTTGGGGGGGTGTTACTTTTTTATTATCTTTTTTTTTCATTCTTTAGTGAAGATGGAGACTTCTTTTGCTTCATTCTTATTACTATGAAACCAAAGTATGTCATTAGCGCTATTTTGCACTTTCATTGCTTAGTACTTTTCTTATCTGTAGTAATGATGCCTTATATTATTTCTTTGTGTGTCGAGTAGTATCTCATCTAATGGACAGTTATTATATGTTTTTGTTATTGTAAAATTTAATAAAAATTATGTTTACAAAAAAAAAAAAAAAAAAGGGGGCTTGTCTAAAATTAGAAAATCATGACCGCATTCTTCCAAATAGCGCCACAACTCACCATGTGTAGGTTTCTGGTATTGCAGATCAGCCCTATTCACTACAATACCAGAAACAAAGCTGTGGATAGGTGTGGAGCTGTTTCTGAAGGAAAGCAGCCAAGTTTTTCTTATTCTAGACAATCCCTTTAAGTTCTAGAGCACTAGGGTGCACTGTCCTGAATGGAATATAAGACTGAGTGAACTTAAAGGAAGAGATTGCAAAACTATGGTTCAATAGTATATGCTTCTAATATCTCATGTGAATATTTATCTGCAGTGTAACTGCATTTTTGTTTCTTTTTGCAACAATGTCCTTTTCATGCTCCTTGCTAGACGTGGTTCAGTACAGTACAATTGGCATAGTTGGGACGCTCCACTTTTCATTTGCACCAATGGAGAGCAGGGTTCAATGACCCTGTGATTGGCTGGGCACAGCACGTGAAAGACGAACATTCACTGTGCAGCGGGAATGAACGAGGCTAGCCACCGGGACGGAACAGGAGCGTCACAAAGGTGACCATGCTTTTTTTTTCTAGCGGACCAACGAGCTTTTGTAATTCACTTTAATTTTCTAATTCACTTTAAGGGTTTCCACCGTGTGAGCAGCCCAGACCTATCAGGAGTAAGGTGTGATATATAACCAGCCATCTTAGGTAGGCCAGTTCTGTTATCAGTTGGAGTTCGTAGTTGTTGGTTAGTGTTAGAGAGTTCCAGCTTCAAAGGTCACAAGCCGGCTGTAGACCAAGAGCAGGCTGCCCCTCTACACAAAGTCAGTTCACTTACAGAAAACAGCCAGGCTACAGAAGGCTTTTCTAGCTTGAGAGATAAAAAAAAGAGGAAAGGTACAGTACAAAAAGAGTGGTACAGCCCATTTGGGAATTGTCTGAGACAAGGAAAGAAGAAAAAGATAGAGTGGTACAGGCTTTCCGTGGTATTAGGGCTATGGGGAAATCTGTTCACACAGTAGGCCTGCAGTGATAACTGCCAGTCAGCTAGAATTGAGCTGCAGAGGGGTTAAGTCCTTCTCCTGTAAAAAAGCGAATAGATAGAAGACTTAGACTGGAAGTAGTGGTATACATTGAATTGGTGACTAGAACTAAGTGGAGGAATTGTAACTGTGAAATCTGAAGTTATTGTGCCTTCATTAAAGCCTAATTAGACTTTAACAGATGTTGTTTCCATCAGTCCTTCCAGTGCAAATCACCAAGTGCTCCAGCACCTTCATCCACAAACCTGAACACCTTCCCTGGTTCAAGTACCACCTACCAGCAGCACCTTACGTATCAGAGGCCGAAATCCATAGAAGACTTTCAGCATGTTACAACAACAGTGTTTTATCACAACGAAATGTCTAATCTCTAAAAGTTCAAAAATTTTAAGCAAACCTGGAGGACAACAGTTTAAAGGCATGGTGTTGTGGCTTGACCTTGCCCATCTGCATAGTGTCCCCTCGAAAACCCCCTAGAAATTTAGAAAAAACTCACTTTCGTAAAAGTCCCAATCTTGCCCCTTTTGACTTCAACCCCGATTGGTCCAGTCAAAGACATAAGGCATGCAATTAGCAATGCGGGCCCGCCCCCCATAGACATTCATTCGCGGGGTCTTTCCCCTAGTAATTGAATGTCACTTATCTCCCCCGTTTATTGTGCGAGTGGGGGGAGGAGACATACCCAAGTTTCCCAAAAAGAAATGGATTACCCGTAATGACAGGGGTGTATTCGCCCCATATTTAGCTCAGACCCGAAAAACGGGGGAGATAGTCCAATTTTTAGCCGTTGAACATACCCCAAGGGTCTCCCTTCACCTTGGACTAAAGGGATTTTTCAGATGTTTTTAATCATGTTTTTACAAATGTTTTAGACCAAAAACGGGCCCCAAACACCACTAAAAATGTGCAATGTGATTTACATTTGCTCCAATGTAAAACACACATCGACGTTCAGACTTCTGATCGCTGAAATGTGGTTCACATGTGCCTTTCGGGTCCATTCAAAGAACTGACATGTCAATTCTTGATCCGTTTTACGGATCAGACACCCTATTTGAAACTATAGGCTGCATTTCTGCTACACGGAAAACGCATCCACGCAGCACACTTTGGGCATGTCTTTGGATACGTTTTACGCAGAGTTTATCAATCCGTTTTTCGGATTGAAAAACGCCGTGTGAACATACCCTAAGAATTGAAGGAAGCGTTGCATGCGGGGCTCGCTACTCAAACTGTGTTTTTCTGAGAGCAAAAGAAGATGGTGCAAGATGGAAGAAATGTGCTGAGATGAAAGGAGACTATGCTGAAAAATGATGTTATTATAAGTTTTCCATTTTTATTGAAATAAAGCTTATTGCTGTATTCTGTAAAATAATTGCCATGCCCTCATCGACCCTGTTGCTTAGTTCTGAAGTGTTAGCAGGCAGAATGTGATTTGATCATACGTAATACAAATCAGTTTTTTTAACAGAAATAAAATCAGTAGAATCAATGTGAACAAATGTACAACTTTCTATGCTGGAGAGTTTCTATCATTCCACCGCTTCAGGGGACAGAGACTGAAAATAAACATGAAAATGACCTCGGGCTGAATTGTTAAAATAATTTCTTCACCAAGGAGGGAACAATACTGTAAAAAGTAATGTGTGCCTCAAATGTCAACAGCTGTCGATGCAAAATATATCTGTTCTCCTCTACTGATGGCACTCTAGAACTGATTTCAATAGTATACAACCATTAGTTTGGGCGTTCACCCATACAGACTCTAATTGAGAGGTTCCTCCTTAATCCTCCCTTAGGGTGCTTTCACACGGTGCGTTTTTGATGCGTTTTTTGGATGCGTTTTTTGTGCAGGAAGGCACAACAATTAATGCTATACATTGTTGCACAAAAAACGCATCCAAAAAACCGCACCAAAACCGCACCGTATGAAAGCACCCTTAGTAGCAAAATGCAAGACATAGACGTAGAGTCTAGTAGTACAAATTTTACTCAACAGTTCATAAAGACATATACAACACCATGCAAAATAGTTCATGTATACATCGGTACCCCAGTCCTTGAACATATGAAGTCCTTTTGAAAGGTAAGACTTTAAATGTAGTCCATACAAATTGGAGAGCCGAAAGCACATCCGTACACAGCAGGGTGTGCACCGTACATCCATCAGCACGGATGTGCTTTCGGCTCTCCAATTTGTATGGACTACATTTAAAGTCTTACCTTTCAAAAGGACTTCATATGTTCAAGGACTGGGGTACCGATGTATACATGAACTATTTTGCATGGTGTTGTATATGTCTTTATGAACTGTTGAGTAAAATTTGTACTACTAGACTCTATGTCTATGTCTTGCATTTTGACTCAGAGCTAGAACTACAGAAGGAGCACAAACAGCCATGGATAGGAAAATAGTACGAGGGGGCATCTATTTTCGTTGGTGAGTTTGGCCATTTCAGCCAAACCTGTTGCTAACAGGAGCCAATTACCAAGACCCTCTTCACAGTCAAGCATTAGCAACAGAATGGATAGGAATGCGGAGTAACTATCTAGGTAGCAATGTCACAGAATGCCACCTTTCCTCTAGGTCAGTTCAACAGTACCCTGGTCAACCGTGCTGAAGATATGTCCAGGAAAATATGTGTTCAGTGCTTATTTCTGAAGCATGCAGCACATAAAAAGTCATCTGTCCTCAATTACAACACTCACTACTGAGTTCCAGACTGTCCTTCCAAGCTACCAATAGCTGGTCCGAAGTTTTATGGATTGAGTTCCCATGGCTAAGCAGCTGTACACAAGCCTGACATCTCCATGTGTGATGCCAAGGAGCAGTGGAAAGTGTTCTCTGGAGAGATTAATAAGGCTTCATTATTTGGCAGACTGACCCTTTAATCAGGGTTTGGTGAATGCCAGGAGAACACTTACTGCCCAAATGTGTTGTGCCAAAGGAGGAAATATTTTTTCATGGCCCAGACAGGGCCCCTTAGTTCCATTGCAGGAATAATGTAATTCTGCAACCTAAAATTCGGGCAACAGTTGTCTTTTCATGTCATATATAGCGCAAAAACAGTGGTCCCCATAGAAAGGCTTGTTGATTTAGGTGGAATAATCTAACCAAACTATAAAGCCCTTACCTCAACCACCCAGACCTCTTAGAAAAGAATAGAGTATACGAGTGTCCCACCTCTACTGACTGACAGAGGCAACGCAGTCATGTTCTAAGTGGTAGAACGTCTTCCCAGAAGCATGGCGGCTCTTTTAGGGCATGTCCCCACGGCACTGGTTTGCGGACGGTTTTTCAGACGGTTTGCGGTTTTGCAGACTGTCTGAAAAACCGGCCGCAAATGAGCACAACGGGCTCCTATGGAAAACCCGTGCAGCAGTCCCCACTGCACAGGTTTTCCGCCCGCCGGCCGCCCGAAAAGAGTTCAACATGCACACTCTTCCGTCCAGTTTTCGGATGGAATATGTGCACATCGCGGAGAAAAGCCGTCCTCCCCACAGCCATGTGCACGGCACACAAACCGGACAAATACCGGTCGGATAAACTGACCGATATCTGTCCATTGTTGTGTAAACGGGCCCTTAGGGAAGGGTCAAAGGGCGTGTTGGATCCCTTCTTGGATTTGTTTATAATATGAAAAATGCACCCAATAGCGCAGCGTTAATCACATCCAACACGCAGGTTTGGCTGCGATTTGGTTGCATCAGGAATGCATCCTATAGTTTTAAATATCGTGTCCGCTGCGTCTTTCGGATCAAGAACTGACATGACGATTCTTTGAATGGATCCGAAAGACGCATCCGAAAGATGCAAGTAAACACACATCGGAGATCACTTGTCTACACGCCGATGCGTGTTTTACATTGAAAGCAATGTAAATCACACTGCACATTGTTGGATGTGTGTTTGGGTCTGTTTTGAGTCCAAAACACGGATCCAAACATGCATCTAAAAACAGATCAAACACGCCGTGTGAACATCCCCTTATTATACCAAAGAGGGGAACAACTCTATATTAATGTTAAAAATGCGGCCGCACAATGTATCTAAATTTAACATTTAAAGAATAAATTATAACTCCAATCTCTTGCTAGGATTAGCGCCCCTGCTGCTAATAAAATGGGAAGGAGCTGCACAGAGCTTCTTGTTTCTGAAACTAATAGCATTATCATTATTATTATTGATAACCAGCGCAGAAGACAAGTGGGGGACTGACCATAGCATCTAATGCGATTCACTTTAATATTTCTAGGTTGCTATGATACTAAAGTAAAACTTGAGATTTTGTTCGGAAATAATGATATCATTCATGATGACTAATACTAAGATTCGTGTATCATATTCTGGAGATTTTGACTCATAGCAAAACTTGCACCAATTAACAGATCACAGGTAAATGTTATTAAACTTAGTCTACTAGAAGACGGCAACATGCATGGACCAGATTGGCCTGAAGAAGTGGCAACTTCTATTGGTTAATACATGTAATAGGTATATCTGAGATATCCTTTGCGGGAACCCCCCTGATGTATATTATAGTGCATGCCTATGATTTCAGATGATACACTGCGTAGAATGGAATAGGCTTTACAGATCCATTGTTAAACACTTTAGTTGTTATATGAATGTACGACTGGAGTTGGGATCGGGGAAACCTGGGAAGATGCTAGAACCCACTGAGTCAGGGGGAGGAGAAGTCATCTTGGTCTTGTGAAACGTTCTCTATGCTTGTCAGGCACAATGTGGGGTATATATTGCCCTCACTACATCTTACAGTGACCATATGAGGTATATTTTGGGGGAACCCCACAACATATATTTCTGACGTAAGTCTATGGAGATTGTGCTATTCTATACAGCAAACCACATTGCATATTACAGCCCAAGACCGATGTCACATATATGTATAAACAATATATAGAACGAAAAGGATGCCAGCTCACCGTCAGTGTTCCACCCTTGGACGTGCACGGATAGACTGGAAACAAGTCTCAGGTGATCCAAACAAACGAAGAGGAAGTCCAGCTCAAGACCAGGGAGGTAGAAAATATGAAGATAGCCTTTATTCCAAATGCATTAAAACAGAGTCGACATGACCATGATGTAGTTGTAGTAAGAAAGCGCTAACGCGTTTCGGAAGATTATTCCTTAATCATAGCGTATATTGCATAACAAAGCTTTCCTTTAAATAGACCTATATCCGGTCACATGTGCTAGGAAAAATAACTTTAACCCTTGCACCTCTGGTATATTATTGAATATATAAAATATACGAAATCAAATATATAAAACGTACAAAACCTACAATAACATCAATATTGATAAAAAAACATCCTGTCTCTTGTTCATACCTGCCGGATAACGTGAGCCTAATTGGTAGATCCACCATGTCTCCCTATTTAATAATTTTTTGTTGTGATCACCACCTCTAACGGGCTTAAACACTCTCTCAATGCCCGAAAAAGAAAATCCTGAAGTATTCCTATTATGATGTTCGATGAAATGCCTAGAAGCCATCGATATTCCCACAGACAGTGGTTTGCGTATATCAGACAGGTGCCTTCGGATCCTGATTTTTAACGCTGTTGATGTGCACCCAACATATTGCAAGTTGCAATCAGTACAGGTGATAAAATACACTGTGAATTTAGTGTTACAATTGATATACGATGTAATATTATGTGTTATATTGTTTACAGATGAAGTAAAAGTATTGGTGATCTGCATAAAGTTGCAAGCTATGCAACACGAGTGTCCACATTTGTAAGAGCCTCTATGTAATAACCAGGTCGGGGTATTGGGTAATTCTGATAAGAATAAACTAGGTGACAATAGAGAACCAAGAGTTTCTACCTTTCTTAGAAACAAATTTTATACCCTCCTTATCTAAAAGTGTTTTCATATTATTCTGAGAGAAAAGTACAGGTAGATTTTTCTTAATGATAGACACAATATCTTTAAAATTGTGGACTATAGGGGGTAGAAAATACAATCTTATTTGATAGACTAGTATCTACTCTTATTTGTTGTTAACAATTTGTCGCGAGATAAATTAGCTACTTACCGTTTGGCTCTATTTACACTCCAGTGTGGGTATCCTATTTCCAATAATCGATCACATGTTTGACGCTCATATTCCTGAAATTTATGTTCTACTGAACAGTGTCTTTTAATTCTGATTAATTCTCCCACCGGAAGATTTTTAATCACATGTGGTGGGTGACAAGATCCTGCCTGTAATAATCGAGTTCCTTGCTGTGGGTTTCCGATAGGGAGAATATCAACCCCGCCCCTGGTTTATTACCACTCAAAGTGACATCCAAAAAAGTTGTCTTCATTCTCATGCCATTCATAAGTAAATTGTAGGTTCATGGTATTTTGATTGATAAATGTGCAAAAATTCATGGCTTCCGACTCCGTACCCCCCCCCACACCAGGAGCAGGTCATCTATATAACGATCATACCACCTGATGTGGGGGAGGAAGGACAGTCGGACAGAGAAGAGAAACTTCTCCTCCCATGCCGACATAAATATATTGGCCAGAGCCGGGGAGAATTTCAAGCCCATAGATGAACCTCGGCACTGCAGATAGAATTCTCTATCAAAACTAAAGTAGTTATGTTTCAATAAAAAGTCTGTGGCCATAACCAAAAATTCATTGAGTTCCCTGGAGTGCGGACTAAATCTGAAAAGATGAGATTCAAAACAGGACAAAGCCTGGTCGTGGGGCATGGAGGGGTATAACCCCACCACATCACACGACACCCAGGAGAGTCCGGAGTCCCATGTTGCTTGGGACATGATAGTAACCAACTTTTTGAGTCTTTTATAAGTCCTGGTAGATTTAACACAAGTGGCTGTAGAATCCCATCTATCCACGCCACAAGGAACTCACCCAATGCGCCTATACCAGCTAAAATAGGTCTAAGTGGTGGTGGGAATAGATTCTTATGAATCTTTGGAAATGAATCGAAAATTGGTATGGTTGGATGATCTACAAACAATTTGTCAGCTAACGTAGTAGAGATAGCTCCCATTGTGATTCCATCTTGTAATAATTTTTTAGTTTGGTTTTAAATAGATTAGTTGGATCACAAGAAAGGGGGCGATAAGTATCCCTGTCTTGCAACAATGTTATGTTTAACTTGCGATATAAACCATCAAGTGCCACAATCGCCCCACCCTTATCCACTGTCTGTGGGAATATCGATGGCTTCTAGGCATTTCATCGAACATCATAATAGGAATTCTTCAGGATTTTCTTTTTCGGGGATTGAGAGAGTGTTTAAGCCCGTTAGAGGTGGTGATCACAACAAAAAATTATTAAATAGGGAGACATGGTGGATCTACCAATTAGGCTCACGTTATCCGGCAGGTATGAACAAGAGACAGGATGTTTTTTTATCAATATTGATGTTATTGTAGGTGTTGTACGTTTTATATATTTGATTTCGTATATTTTATATATTCAATAATATACCAGAGGTGCAGGTTAAAGTTATTTTTCCTAGCACATGTGACCGGATATAGGTCTATTTAAAGGAAAGCTTTGTTATGCAATATACGCTATGATTAAGGAATAATCTTCCGAAACGCGTTAGCGCTTTCTTACTACAACTACATCATGGTCATGTCGACTCTGTTTTAATGCATTTGGAATAAAGGCTATCTTCATATTTTCTACCTACCTGATATATGTATATAAGTATACTTTGGTAGAAACCCCCCCCCCCTTTACATACAAAAATGAGTACACTCACATTTTTATAAATATTGTATAATATCTTTTCACGAGACAACACTGAAGATATGACACTCTGATACACTGTAAACCACTCAGTGCACAGATTGTACACCCCTGTAAATTTGGTGTGTCGTCAAAGTAACTCAACACACAGCCATCAATGTCTAAACCACTGGCAAAAAGAGTGAGTACACCCCTAAGTGAAAATGAACAAATTGTGCCCAATTTGTCATTTTCTCTCCACAGTGTCATGTGACTTGTTAGTGTTACAAGGTCTCAGGCGTGAATGGGAGCAGGTGTGTTAAATTTGGTGTTATTGCTCTCACACTTTTTCATATTGGTCGCTGGAAGTTCATCATGGCAGCTCATGGCAAACAGTCTCAGAGGAGCTGAAAAAAAGAATTGTTGCTCTACATAGAGATGGCTTAAGCTATGATTAACAACGCCCTGAAACTGAGCTGCAGCCCGGTGGCCAAGACCATACAGCAGTTTAACAAGAGAGGTTCCACTCAGAACATGTCTCACCATGAAGAAGTTGAATGCACATGCTCAGCGTCATATCCAGAGATGAGTGCTGCCAGTGTTACTGCAGAGATTAAAGAGGTGTGGGGTCGGCCGGTCAGAGCTCAGACTACACGCCACACATGGCATCAAATTGATCTCACTTTTGTAAGATACTGTATTTCTGATGTATGCCTATAAAGACTTTCCCATTCTATACAGCATACCCCATTGTACATTACAGATATAGACCAAGATGACATTTACATATATCTTGGTTTCACAAGACCCAGATAGTTTCTCTTTCCCCCGACCCAGTGGGTTTTAGCATCTGTCCAGGTGTCCATGGTGCCAACTCCAGTGGACAACTAAAGTGTTCAAACATTGGGCCTGTAAAATGCCACACTACTCAGTGTATCATCTGAAACCATAGTGCTTCAGTTCTTGTTCATATAGAAGCCTCCTCCTTGTAACAGGTTGAGCATTTCCATAGCTTTAGCCCCCATTACTTCTAGTACATTGTCAAAACAATGCCTGAGTACGTGTCCCCATCCTATAATTTTGTCTTCCACGGCAGCGTCTCCCCCTCCTATCTGCTTTTCTCTAATTTTTTTTTTCATCAACTCAGCAAGTGTGATCTGCATCTTCGCCCACAGTAAATGAAGCTCCTCTATAAAACTTGTTTGTCTGTCAACCCTTTCGCTACTGGAAATACGTCTCCATGTTTTCCCAAAGAAAGTTTTTCCTGATAGTACATACCTTTCTCAAAGTCTTCCGCTTGGTCTGGATTTCTTCTTCTTCACTGAAAACTTGGTCACTTTCTGGGGAGGAGTAAGCTACCGATGAACAGGTGGATGTGCTGGAGATTGACCGGTCAGATTGCCTAATGGACTTCTTGTGCCGCTCTTCTTCTGGCTGCAGATCTACAGGGCTTTGCTCCCCTGTGTTCTCCCTGTTCTTACTTACAACATCTCCAGCCGGGCTTTGCATGGTCTTTTCTGCCTCATGAGGCACCACTGATACCTTTTGCAGTTCTCTCTCCACAGGTATGTGCTCTTGCTTCTCCATTACTCCTACTGTAGACTGGAAACTTTACTTGGTCTATGATCGATTATTTCTAATGGTTTCCTTTTGACAAATTAACCACAAATGGCTACTTGCTTTCCCATAGGCGTGCCCTGAAAAGTTTCCCTTGGCCTCACTCTTCTTGTCCATTAGACATCTGTGGAGAGAGTTCAACACAAAGTGAAAATGTGGTTGAGTGGTTCGTAGAAAATTATGTATTTTGTCACAAAGTTACTTATTGAAAGGTCACAAAGCAGAAATGAGACCTAGCACAATAATGTGCTATTTCAATTGCCATGAGATCTCCACAAACATCCACTTCTGATGGACCACACACTGTGATACAGTACTGGTACAATTGACTATAACTTCAAGATCTGGAGATTAGGATGGTTAAATTCGAATTCGTCTTTGTAAGGCTATACAATGACCAGGTACTTTTACTCTACAAAAGGACAGAAACATGTTCCTTTGACAAAAACAGAAGACTTGGGAAATGTGACAGCAGCTCTTATCACCAAAGTGAAGTGCTTGTTCTGTACTGTAAGATCAATAAGACAATTCTCCACTGTTCAAACCCAAAGGAACTATGTTCACCATCATCATTTTCTTAGCTGGAAGAGCTAATTACTGTAAAATAAGCAATTTTCAAAATGCATGTTATTAAAAAATATGTATGCTTTACCTAATACAGGCCTTTTTTGCACCTTCAACTTGCTCTAGTCTCCTAGGTTACTGACAACCACTGTGTCCTTTCAGTGGTGGCTGATAATGCAGCATTACTGTGACATTGCTCGGGCCGGGATAGCGGAGCCGCACGTTTTAGGAACTTGTTCTCAGATAACCCTGCATTACCGGCTATGTAATAGCCCTTTCAGCAGCATTTGCTGTGGTGGAAATACCCCTTTAAGCTTACGTTCATACGACAGAGAAAAATGTAAGCATGTAATCCCATATTTATGTAACATGGCTGGACCATTGTAAAACAAGCACTTGTCACCCTTTGTTTCACCCATACACCCTAATAGATTGTAAGCTCTTGTGAGCAGGGTCCTCACACCTCGTGTCTGAATTTTAAGTAGCTTTTCTATAATGTAATGTCTGGTTTGTCTGTGCTTATACCCTCTATATTGTAAAGTGCTGCGGAATATGTCGGCGCTATATAAATAAAGATTATGATTATTATTATTATCCATGAGGATTCTGCCTAAGAAATTCATGTCGTCCGACGCGTTTTAACCATTATTTTTTACTACATGCTTGTGGATTTAGACGCATTTTTTCGGACTTGGATTTTCAGGTGATTTCCAGTTACAAAGAGTGCAATTCATGCATTAGAATTCAAATGTAATACCTATACAAATGTTTTGGGTGCGTATTACATAAGGGCTTAAACCATCCTATTGAAATCTATAGTAAGTTTCCACACGTTTTCCAAGTAGAATCCAATCAAAAAATTAGCATGTTCACAATTTTTTTGACTACACATCAGTTTTCAAAAAGGCATATTTTCTATTGAGGTTAATGGAAATGACTTTATTTCAGGTTTCAATGAGGATTTCCTGGCATGGAATCTGCCTAGAAATCCTCATGGTGTGAACATACCTTTAGAGAAGTAGCATTGACACATGGTTCCACAAAATAAATATAATTATAGATGGTATCTTTTCTTACAGCAATGGAAATTTCAACCTCCTTATGACGCCACCAGCTGAAAACCAGGAGAAGGCAACTGAGTCTGAAAGTACGGGCTTGAGTGAAGCCAAAGGAAATAAGAAAAACAGGAGAGAAGGGAGGAAAAGATAACTGAAAGTTAGAACAAGAAAACAAAGGATCTCGGAAAAGTAGGAAGGGAGTGTGCAAGCACAGATGTTATGAAGAGGAAGAAGAGAGTGGAAAAACAGGAGGGGTAGAGAGCTACAGAAAGGGGGGATGACCATGGGGGGAAAGTAATTAAAGGTGATAGGGTGTGACAGATGAGCGCACGGAGAAGACTACTGACAATAGCCAAGAAGTCTCACTTCAGGCTGCACTCACCATGTTCCCAGGTGGCCTTCTGTGTCAGATATGTCTATAGATTTGCTAAAGTACCAAAGCTCTATCTGCCCTCCCAATCTGCTCTCCCCCCTCCTCTCTCACCCCTCAGATATCTTGTTCAATGAGGGTTGGCTTCGGGCCAGCGGGAATAGGGAAAAAGAAGGTTCCCACAGAAACACTTGTCTGTGTGTCCTCAGCTATCGTGCCAAGCACGGCAAATCCAGGGATGCCAGTCCCGATATGTCCAGGTAAAGAGACAGAATACTACATTTATTAAAGGATGCCGACTCCGTGGGCGATAGACTAGACAGCTGCATATTTATAGATGGCAACAAAAAAACAGGTGAACCCTGTCTGGCACACACGAAAGGGAGAATTGTAGCAGAAAATAAGCCACTATTCCATATGGTCTATGAGAGAAATCATGCTTTAAAGGGGTTGTCTCACTACATTGATTCATGTTACCTCAGTCCTGTTTTCTTGGTTTCACTTTGAATTCAGGGGTGTTTACTGGCTTCTACTTGGCTGCAGTAGAAGCCAGGTCTGTAGCTATAGCGACGAGCACTGGCAGCCATTCAGGAGAGATCAAACAGGTCTGTAGCTATAGCGACCACAGGAGCTGATGCAGCCCATACAAGAGGGGATATCTCAGAATAGGCAGGATATTGTTAATGGACACATATTGCAAAGTGACTTGTTTTTGCAAGATCTTTAACATAAAAAGCAATCCTCGTAGTGAGACAACCCCTTTAACTAAGGCCCAGTACTAAGCTTTGTCAATTAGAAATATATGTTTTTTGCATAGAAAATGCATTAGTTAGTGATAGAAGAATGAATAACATCCTAGAACTTGCAGGAATTCAACTTAAAGGGGTTGTCTACTATAGAAGCTTATTTTTAAAGGGAAGGAATTACCTATTGTTTAAGTCATATTTTTAACACATTTTTAAGATGTTTTGGTTGAGGTTTTTTTTATATCATTTTTTTTAAAAATCCTGAAATGTTTGCAGTTTTCACTTTGGCCTCTAGGCCTAATTATAGTCTGACACTAGTCAATAGTCTGCTGAAAAGGATCCATCACTCATAATGGGAGATAATCACAGCTTCCTCTCTACCTCTTCCTATGCACTGACTTTTTCCCAGGTCACAGATCACGCCTAGAAAACTCTCTTATAGAAGTCAATGGTTCCCCTCTTACATCTCTCTAAATGCTGTTAAAAGCAGCTCAGGAGAAATGGCTGCCCCCATAATCAAATACAGACAACCGAATTGAGAAATCTATCATCAGAAAATACAAACGGCTAAGAAGAAAAGAAGATGCTTTAATTAGTAAAAAAAAAAAAAAAAAAAAATTGGCGACAGATTCCCTTTACATATCCAATTATTAATTCTGAATGAACAGGGGCATCCCTCCATTCAGGATCTATTAGCCAACTATAAGGCTGCGTCCACACGGCAGGTTAAATTACCATCCGGATTCTGATTAAAAGAATCCGGCCAGTATTTTGACACCATGTACGTTTGCGAATTCACCCGTCCCCCTCAACCACTGACATGTAAGGCCCCGTTCACACGGCGGGTTTGGCCGTGGGTTCAGACGCGGCTTTCACCGCGGTTCCCACGATCAAACCTCGTCCTAACCTCACCGCAAACTCACGTATCCCGACAAGGGTTTGCGTCGCGGGCGCTGGGCCTGGCTTGGGGCGCGACTTGCGGAGAGGGTTTTCCCCCATGCAAATTAATAGGCAGGGGGCAAACCGCGCTGCGAGCCGCGTACCGCCCGTGGCAACACCTCACTGCCGCCGCGCTGAGGACTCCCTGTCAAGAATTGACAGGAGAGTTCTCACACACGCGCGGCAAGTCTGCGGTCCCAAAGCCGCGGCCAAACCTACGGCGTGTGAATATTAACGCGGTTTCCAAAAGGAAATCATGTTAATAAACTAGGCGCGATTTGGCCGCGGAAACCGCGTCGGAACCCGCGGCCGTAACCGCGGCCAAATCCGTCATGTGAACATGCCCTAAATGTTCTGCCCAAAAAAAGAAGAATGAACACGTTGTAAGTTTTTAGGAACGCCGGTGGTGTCAAAAACCTTCTGGCGGAAAATCCGTTCCGTGTGGACTGCTAAATGGATTTTCTATTTAAAGCAATGTAAAAGGTTGACAGTCGGTTTAAAGACAGGTTTCAAATCCGAAAACTGTCTGTAAAACTGACTGAAAAACCTGCTGTGGAGGCAGGCCCTAAGGCTATGTTCACACGATGTACTGCGGCGCGGGGGGACCAGCAGCCCGCTGGCCCCATTGACATTCATTACTCGCGGTGGGGAGAGGAGGCGTAGTCCATAGTTCTCGATGAGAACTATGCATTACCGTAATTCCGGCGCACATCTCGCCCATATTAGAGCACAAATACGTGGCAAAATGCACACCGAAATTACCCCGTGTGAACATACCCTAAAAAGCATCTCTAATTGTGGAAGATCAAGCACGTCCATGCATTACACCTCATTCATTCCAAGGCTATGTTCACACGTGCGAATTTTGGCGCGCATTTTGTGTCGTATTTGCGCTCTAATACGAGCAAGATGCGTGCCGAAATTACGGTAATCCACAGTTCTCACAATACGGCGAGCGGGGAGAGAAGTGACATGTCAATTACTTGCGGTGAATACGTGCTGTGAGTAATGACTGTCAATGGGGCCGGCGGGCTGCTGCCCAACCCGCGTTGCGGGAGTACGCGCGTATCAGCGCGACTCCCGAACACCCAGCGTAATTGCGGGACATACTGTACGCCCCGCAATTAAGCCATGTGAGCATACCCTAAAGAGCATCTCTAGTTGTGGAAGATCAAGCACGTCCATGCATTACACCTCATTCATTCCAATGAGTGTAAGGCTGGGTCTACACAGCAATGTTAAAATCCGACAGCATTTTAACCGTACCATGGTTTTTGGCACAGGTTTTCACGAAAAACGGCAAGTTTTCAGATTTCCCGCCGACTCCGTACATTGACTGTATGGGAATCTGGCGGAAGATACAGTATGTTTTAAAATATGGCGGAATCCAGCGGATTTCAAAACCAACCGGAAAAAATCCGTGCTGTGTAGACTAAGGCATGGGTTTACTATTGAGGTCTACACTGCGCTGGGTACAGTCGCATTTTCTTCAGATTTTAAATACTGAATCGGCTGAGAATCCGACCAAAAACCAGTGCTGTGTAGACATAGCCTAATGCTTGATTTTCCCTGTGATGGCACTGCAGGGGATTTAACACTAACTGATTGACTGACTGACGCGGGTCCCAGAACAGGTCCCTTTTAAGAAATAAGGATAGTGCAGCTATTAGCTCTAGCAGGGTGCCAGACGGTGGCGCGCAGCTCCCATCTGAGGGAGGCGCCACATGACCCGGCTCAACGGCGTCTGATATCACAGGCAAGACACGGCGCATAAAGACCACACCCTGCGCAGGACAGAGCTGGCGCGTAGCGGGAGCGGAGAGAAGCCCACCCTCCCGTCCTTGTCTGGGTTGTGGCACGGTTGGCATGGTTTTGGTGTCGGTGTCATGGTGGCCTTTGGGTGCAGGTGGTGTGGTCCTTGGAGGAGCTGAAGTAGGTGCTAGAGGAGGCATATTCGGGGATGACTACCTGGTATTTTGAAAATGGTGTGTCCTGGTCTGGCAAGGGGGGGCAAGCTAAGCAGGGGGGTTTCCTGTTGTCCCGGCCTATTGAACGCCACCAGAGGTGGCGTTTGGTACCTTTGAGCCGGGGGTGAAGGCTGAGGGTAGTGAGGCTTGGAAAATTGGTGGGCCAGTATTGGACGGGGCTCTCCAAAGACCCTTTCACCCCTTTTATGGGTATCCAGTTATTGGTTGCATTAGGGTCGAGTTTTAAGGTATCATTTTCAGATACATTGGGGACTAGTATTGGGATATATGTTTTTTACATTATTGCACTAATTTTTATTGCATTCATATTTTATTGCCTTGTTATTTGTTGTACTTTGTTAATAAAGCGGCTGCTGTGGCCAATTCAATCTACCTTGTCTCCGGTGTTGTGTATTGGGGGTGTGGCGGGAAGCAAGGGAGGGAACGCGGTGGATCAGAATGGTCCCGAGCAGTGGTATGGTCAGTGTTGGGAGGTCAGAAATAAACCTGACTGGTAGTAAAAGCTGTAACTAAGCAGAGGTTTATGCATTAAAAATAAAACATAGGACTACAACATTTAGTAAGCCCCCCCAAAGAGCAGTCCTGTAACACCTAAAATAGCCTAAATGGACTAACTTCAAAAATGTTCTATCATGTGACATGTGGAGGTCACATGACAGGATGTGAAACACAGAAGTCTGTGACCATGACAACCCCAGAGCAAGCACAAAATATTTGTTTCATAGAAATAATATAAAAGTAAGACAAAACATTTGAATATATTAGAAAGTGTCATTACCTTCAATTAAAGGGAATCTACTGTTGTTATTTTTTTTTACTAATTAAAACAAGATACTGATACATATTCTTTTCTTCATAGCCATTTTTATTTTCTGATTGTAGATTTTATCATTTTCTAGTCTGTATATGATTGTGGGGGCAGCCATCTTGTCTGAGCTGCTTTTAACAGCATTTAGAGGGACGCTTTACGGCAGTTTATGGACATAGGAGTCTGAACAGGAGGGGACCCGTTGACTTCTATAGGAGAGTTTTCTAGACATGCTGTGTGACCTGGGAAGAAGTCACTGTGCAGGGAGAGGAGAGGGGGAGCGGTGGCTATCTCTGTTGTAAATGGTGGATCCTGTGTTATCTATACACAGTGGTGTCACCTAATGCCTAATGGTCAAACTGAAAACAGCAGGATTTCAGGATTTTTTATTAATTCATAGCGATATGGGAAACACAACCAAAAATTCTTAGAAATGTTTTTAACATACAAACATGAGTTAGAAAATAGGTCGTTTTCTGTTGACACTTTCCTTTTAACAATCTATGAAGTTCCTTTTTTAAGGTATTAAACCCCTTCAAGTTATTAGCACGTCAATAAAGTCACCCTCTTGACCACAACATCCAAGGTATAGATCATGCCCATTTTTCTGTAGGTCTTTAATGAAGTTGCAGAATCATATTACCCGATACATTAAGATGACTTGATAACAGATTTCGGCAGAGGTATTCATGTGGTTAGACCAGTTCCAGGATCTAAGTAACCCTACATCTAAATGTTCCTGGAGGTCTATTTATGCCAAAGATAATAGATGCTTATCTTTTTTTGTTCGGAAAATATTCTTTTGACTCGCATATTTCTACACGCCTTATTTTTTACATACAGTTCTACTATGGAAGACATTTTAGTGATTGATATGCCCCACATTGGCCCTCATTTACTACAGCTGTCTAAAAATTAGATAACATAAACTTAGACATGCAGTCTAAAAATTTCTCATAACTTTTAGATCAGTTTTTTTTTTGTCTCACCTTCTATGCCAGAATTTTAGTGCATTTTTAGGCCTCGTTCACACGGCTTATTCTGGGACTGATTGGAGCCGTACTGCGCGCCGTATTTGCGCTGCAGTACGGCTCCAATCCGTCCCAGTAACTACGGTAATCCACTGCTCTCATAGAGAACTATGGATTCCGTCTCTCCTCCCTGCTCGGCGAATACGCCGCGGGGGGAGAAAGTGACATGTGAATTATTTACGGCGTGTACGCGCCGTGAATAATGAGTGTCTATGGGGCCGGTGAGCTGCCAGCCCCCCGCCCCGCCCCCGCTGCACGGCAGCCGGCGTAATTGCGGGGCGAAATCCGTCCCCGCAATAACGTCGGCAATAAGCCGTGTGAACCTTGCCTGACAGTGGATTTTGACGCAGTATGCTGCACCGTAGCCATGCCCAGTTTCCTGGGATACTACACCTATATTTAGGGAAGCAACGCCCACCTGCAGGGTGCAGAAAGTGTCTACGCCTATAATAAATGTGTTTGGGACATGCGGCCCCAAAATGTGACACTTTTTGGCACATTTTAAGAAACTTTTATGGTGCAACCACATTAGGCCTGGTTCACAACATTGTGCTTTCCATTGTTGTGCTCTGTTTGGGAGACAGAAACATGGAAACAAACATATTCATTGATATGGAGTTTTTAAAGGGGTTTTCCCAGGACGTGCCTTATCTGCTAAGAAGCAATTGTAAAAAGCCACGGAGCTGAGAGGGCGAGAGAGACAGCCAGAGCACAGAGCCGTGCATAAGGGATCGTGTGAAATGTTCACTCAAATAATCAAACTACAACTAGTGGATTCTGTATACAAAAGACAACATATTTTTACCTGGTGCCTTGAAAGCTTTTTCATTTTCTCTGTCATCAGATAAAGCAGGGATCTACTAAGATAATCACACTACAACTAGTGGATTCTATATACAAAAGACAACATATTTCTACCCGGTGCCTTGAAAGCTTTTTCATGTTCTCTGTCATCAGATAAAGCAGGGATCTACTCAGATAATCACACTACAACTAGTGGATTCTGTATAGAAAGGACAACATATTTCTACCCGGTGCCTTGAAAGCTTCTTCAGCTCCCTTTCATCAGATAAGAAGTGTTCTCTGCACAAGCCCATCCAACAGCTCTTGTCAGGTCGTATCTAATAGAAGCTTTTAAGTAACTAAGGGCAGGTAAGACAGCCTGTAGCTCTCTCAGACTGCAATTTTTGTAATCACATATTTAGAAAAGTGATTAAATACCTTTTTTGGAGGATCCCACGTCAACATTACATCGTGGCAAAACCCCTTTAAGCACTCGGGGCCACATGCATGAAATTTGGCGTGAACATGCCAAATTTCATGCACGTAATAATAGGCCAGAATGTGCCTGATGTATGAACCTGCTCTACAGCGGGTAACATATCAGGCACATTCTAGCGCTAGGGCGACAGTTCGGATCAGGTACACCACTTTGAAAGTGGAATACCTCTTCCAGCAGCAATGCACCTAGAAATGAAAGAGCAAAATTACACATATGTAGCTTCGCTACGGTTCTAGTGCGCCCCGCCTCCCAGTGCGCCCCACAAAAATGTTTGAACGGCGCTGCGCCTGATATCGGGCTGAAAAGACGGCAGATATCTGGCGCAGCCCCGTTCATACATGTCGCCCTCGGTTCCTACAGATTTCTGTTCTTTTGACTGACAATATAATGTAGTCTGCTGCGCTATTTTTTTCTGACCTAAATGACCCTTCCATTTTCTTTTACGTTGAAGTCAATGGTGAACGGCTCCTAAGGGACAGCATCCGTATTTACATTAAGTTTGATGGATCAGTTATTTGTTCCACACGTGTGCAAACGGGTATAAAAGTATCTGTTTTCTGATGGATCCATTCAAAGGATCCAATATGTAAGACAATTGCAGACAATTGCAATTATTTATCAATTTTTCATCATTTATTGATACATCCAAAAGGCTGGATACAAAATCATAAAATACTTGCTATTAGTAGAAAATCTGTGGTTATGGATAAGAATATATGAAAGATCCTACTCATCCAGATTCAACAGTGAAGGGAAGCAAATCGACCGACGGCCAGTCACACACCTGTGCAAAAGATCCGTCAACTAAACGGAGACTGTGACTTCAGTTTTGTGTCAGTTCATTTCCTTTTTTAAGAGGGTGTCCTTTACTTCCGTTTACTTCCGTGTGACCCGATGCAGACGTGAACCAGGCCTTAGTAAATGAGGGGGGCATTGTATCCAGTTTAATAAACTGCAAGAAAAACCTAAACCTGAGAATACAGGCCCTAAGGGTATGTTCACACGGGATAATTTTGGCGCGCATTTTGCTGCGTTTTAGTGCCCTAATACGAGCGAGATGTGCGCAGAAATTACGGTAATCCATAGTTCTCATAGAGAACTATGGATTACGCCTCCTCTCCCCGCTCGTACAATATGATCGCATTGTACGGGCGAGGAGATAAGTGACATGTCAATTACTTGCGGCAAATACGCACCGCTAGTAATGGATGTCTATGGGGCCGGCAGGCTACCGCCCCCCCGAGTTTCGGAAGTACGCGCCGATCAGTGCAACTCCTAAATACCCGGCGTAATTGTGGGGCGAACTATACGCCCCGCAATTAGGCAATGTGAACATAGCCTAAAGGAACTAAAACATAAAACTGCACTGTATGACATAAACCGCTAATATACACACATATACATGTAAATAAGATATATCAGGATTTATTTGTAATACCAATGAACAATACACTAAGGGCGAAATTTATGTACGGTTCTGCTCCAGTTATCTTGTGTACTTTCATCCCAAAAACTGGCGCAGCTCTGTGCGGTCGATGTATAATCAGGATCACTCCAAAATTACGCGCATTATAAAGCACCTGCAGCACTTTGTAATGCATCTGAGATCGGGTGGTGTTCTGGCGTAGTGTCGCACTACAACCGTATGATTCTACACATTTATGACCTTAGTACGGCAAATCCAGGCACATTACTGCTGGAACAGGCTGACCAAGTTAATAGTGATTTACCTGAGCCTGAATTGTCGCTTTGTAGCTAGAAAGCACTATAGGTGACATGTCTGAAAATTGGCTTTGCCGCGGCAGTTTTCACGCGCATTAGGCAATGTTCACACGGCTTATTGCCGACGTAATTGCGGGGACGGATTTTGCCCCGCAATTATGCCGGCAGCCGTGCAGCGGGGGCGGGGCGGGGGGCCTGTAGCTCACCGGCACCATAGACACTCATTATTCACGGCGTGTACGCGCAGTAAATAATGTGCATGTCACTTTCTCTCTCCCGCGGCGGATTCGCTGAGCGAGGAGGAGAGACGGAATCCATAGTTCTCTATGAGAACTGTGGATTACCGTAATGACTGAGACGGATTTCAGCTGTACTGCAGCGCAAATACGGCTGAAATCAGCGCCCAAATAAGCCGTGTGAACGAGGCCTTAGTGTCAAGTATGCCTGAAAGTACGATCCTCTCAAAAAATCTGACATTTGGTATACCTTGCATAGTAAACTTAATGCGCCTAAAATGGCGCATTGTGCAATTGAGGCGCATAAGGTATCATTGGAAGTGTATGTAATGCACCTTGATAGGCGCATTGTGTTATGGAGGCACACGACGTATCATTGCTACTATATTTAATGTGCCTTTTTAGGTACATTACAATGTGTCGTTCCCAGCATATAATGCGCCTAGTTTTGGTATATTACAGTTCATTTACATCGAGAATATGGCATCAGGAGTATTTTTGGCGCAAAATAGACCAAAAAACAGCACTTGCGTATTAGGACTAAATCTATGACCCACAGTAGAACAGGTTCATAGATTCAGGTGCATTCTACGCTACAAATGCATGCAATAAAACTGACGCCTGGGTGCCAAAAATCATACATGTCGCCCTTAGCATCCTTCCAGGCTGAAATGGTTGATAATAAGTAACAACAGACAAACTGAGCAAACATACCCAAATATCTCAAGATATGGTCACATGGGATACGTTGTCTATGAGATCACTTTACCGTTTTAGAAAGTGGGCATTTAAGGTAAAAGAATACCGGTAATTGAAGAATTAATGCTGCAAATGATCACATCTTAACACATTAGCAGGTGAGTCACAGGTATGGCCACAAAACTGGGAATATATAGACCTTTATGTTTTCCACTGACACATTTAGACACATCTACCAAAGACGTTTCTGTAATTTGGTTTATTAAATTCTGATAATCTAGCATTTGGTTTCCAGCACAGAACATGATAATTTGCAATGTTACAAGCATACAAGAACCTTAAACCTTTTATTATAGTGGCATACCCGTCAGGAAGACGCTAAGGAGCTATGGAGCGGGCTCTCTCTCTGAGCCCGTTCTATATGTGGCGGGTGCCGGCCATTAGATACAGCTGACACTCACCGCTAATTCCGAATCCTTTAGATGCCAATTCTTCCATCTGATCCCCCTTCGAGGAGATCATAGGGTGACAAGTGATTGCTATGGCTGCCAGGAGCCTAATGAAGGCTTCCATAGCTGCCATGTTACTGCTCCCATAGGCAGGAGGTAATGGGAGTGCCATTTTGGTACACCGTTCTGCATTGTATAAATAATGCAAAACAGTGTACACGGGATTGCGCCCCATAGTGGTTAAATTCACTAGGGAGACTACATGTACGAGTGAAAAAATAAAAAAAAAAGAAAAGTTTTAAAAGTATAAAATAATAATAAAGAACATTAATAGTTACAAACACCCCTTCTTTGCCATTTTACAAATAAATAAATAAGATTACACATAATTGGTATCACCACGTCCATAATAGTCGAATCTATCGAAATATAACATCATTTATCATGTGCGCTGAACACCGCAGAAGAAAAAATAATTTCACACACCAAAACTGTGGTTTTTTTTGGTCAGTTCATGTCCCCAGTAATTGGAATAGAAAGTGATCAAAAAGGGGCATGTTTCCCAAAATGGTATCAATACAAACAACACTTGAGCCCGCAAAAAACGAGCCCTCATTCAAGTCCAAAAGTGGAGAAAGAAATTATTGATAACAGAAAATGGCACTGTAAAGCAATGTTCAAAAACAGAAAAAGTTTTTTAAGAGTACTAAAACACAACAAAAACGTTGGTATCATCAGAATGGCAGTGATCTGCAGAATACAGATAGCAGGTCATTTATACCGAACAGTGAACTCCATAAATGAATGATTCATGCAAAAATGGCACAACTGTGTATTTTTCATGTTCCACCTCACATAGAATCATTAAAGGGGTTGTCTCACTACATTGATTCATCTTACTTCAGTCCTTTTATCTTGGTTTCACTTTTAATTCAGAGGCGTGTTTACTGGCTTCTACTAAGCCAGGTCTGTAGCTATAGCAACCTGTGTTGGCAGCCTATCAGGAGAGATCAAACAGGTCTGTAGCTATAGCGACCTAAGGAGCTGATGCAGCTCATGCAAGAGGGGATATCTTGGAATAGGTAGGACACTGTTAATGAACATATATTGCAAAGTGACTTGTTTTTGCAAGATCTTTAATATAAAAAACAATCCTTGTAGTGAGACAACCCCTTTAAGGGTTTTGCATTGCATTATGTGTACGGTCAATGGTGATATTCAAAATTACATTTTTCCCACAAACAAAAGCCCCCAAACAATTATGTAGACGGAGAAATAAAAAAAAGGAATGAAAGGGAGGAAAAAAATTAAAAACCAAAACAAATTGAAAAGGTCTGCGTCGTTAAGGTGTTAATTAGCATAATGATTTAAGACTTGAATACTTATGAATTTTTCTACGATTGTCCAATAATCCAATAAAACAAAATAAATCCCATGTATGACAGATGAAGGGAATTAGCTTCAGCTATTCTAATCCAAGAATCCAACAAATGACTAAACCATCTACTTTCTTATACATACATTACTCACAAAAAGTTACGGATATTTGGCTTTTATTGAAATTTCAGGATGAACATAACATTTCTTGAAAAATTCTTTATATGCACTAAGGGCGACATGTCCCAATACGCAAGCGCCATTTTTTTGGTATATTTGGCGCCAAAAATATTCTTGACACCATATTCTCGATGTAAATTAATATATACCATATATAATGATAAACCAAAACTAGGTGTATTATACGCTGGGCACAACACATTTCAATGCACCTAAAAAGGCGCATTAAATATAGTAGCAATAATACGCTTTGCGCCTCCATAATGCAATGCGCCTATTGAGGCGCATTACATACAACGGTAATGATACGTTATGCACCTCCGTTACGCAATGCACCTCGACAGGTGCATTACATACACTAGCAATGATACACTATGCGCCGCGATTGCGCAACGCGCCTTTTTAGGCGCATTAAGTTTACTATGCACGGTATACCAGACACCAGATTTTTGAGAGGATCGTACATGCAGGCGGACTTTACACTGATTAAATGTGCCCAAAAACTGTTGCGACTACGCCAATTTTCAGACATGTCACCCTAAATGAGACCGTCTCATAACATGTCCAACTGTTCAATGTTTCAGTGCTTTTTGCACAACTTGCTGATGGCAAAATTCCAAACAGGTGTTTGATCCCTGAATCGCCAAATAACTTTGGGGAATCTATTTGAATTGGGATTCAAACAGTTCTCCTCATCATGCTGTTCACATTTGGACATCATGAGACCAAGACAATACCAGTCTCCACTGAGCTTAGAGTGTTATAGTGCCATCAGCAGGTTGCAACATAGATACTGAGAGACTGGAAGAGTCACAGAAAGGCAAAGAAGTGGCTGTCCTTTGGCTCCATCACACACTGATGACCGCTTTATTGTAAACAATGCCCTGTGGAAACGGATGATGAATGCAACAAAACTCCAGGCACGATTAAGGGAGGTGAGAGGCACCAAGTGTCACATCAGACCATTCGTAAACATTTACATCAGCGTGGTCTGTGTGCTTGACAGCCGGCAAGGCTACCTGACCGATGCATGACCTGGCTGATGGATAGCGCTCTCCTTGACACCTCCAGCATCGTTGATGGCCATCATTGCTGCTCAGAGTGAATTGACTTTCATAACGTAACAGTGCTAAGGACCACTGGTCCCTCGTCAAGTATAGATGCTCCCTGGCAAGCAAGACAATGATGCCTGTGCCTGGTGGTGTGGTCAGATCATCTAGTATGCAGACCACTCTGATGGTTATGAACAGTCTGACGTGACTCTTGGGTGCCTCTCACGTGCCTGGATTTGTGTGACATTCATTATTCGGTTCCGGAATTGTTTACAATGAACAAATCATCAGTGTGTGATGGAGCCAAAGGACGTCCACTTCTTCGTCTTTCTGTGACTCTTCCAGTCTCTTTCTCTCTTCTGTTGCAACCTGCTGATGACACTATGTGAATCTCTAAGCTCAGTGGCCACTTCCATTTGAGAGCATCCTGCATGAAGCCTCACAATGGTGAGGTACTGTAGATCAATTGTAAAGTGTTGTCTTGGTCTTATTATGTCAAAATGTGAACAGCATGATGAGGAGGACTGTTTAAATCCCAATTCAACTTGATCCCCTAAATTTATTTCATGATTTAAGGATCAGACACCTGTCGGGATTTTTTTTTTCCATTAAGCTCCTTGTTAGAGATCAGTAATTTGTGCAAAAAGAGCTTAAACAATGAACAGTTGGACATGTGCATTGTAAAGATAAAAGATGGTTTCATTTAGTACATTAAAAATATGTTCAAGAAATGTTATGTTCATCCTGAAATTTCAACCAAAAGCCAAATATCCCTACATTTTTGTGAGTAGTGTATACAAATGCAATCACATACTGCTGCATGCAGCACACCATGTATGGCCATCTGTACACGTACCTGTATTCCTAATCTGACTGACAGCTGTAATCATTACACACAGAGTATTAAACCCAACCCGATCTCCACATGTATTAATACATTAGATTATAATAATCTGCAAAATACCTAGAGATTAAAGTACATCCAATTACATCTCACAGAGCAATAGAGAATTTTATGGGCCAAGTGGACTTTCTCTTATCCTCTGCTTATTTTAGAGGCTCTCCGGGACAGTACAAAAACTAATTCTTCCTACCTGGGAGGCCACTTTATATTAAAGAGGTTGTCTCACTACAGGGATTGCATTTTATGTTAACGATCTTGCAAAAACAAGTCACTTTGCAATATGTGTCCATTAACAGTGCCCTATCTATTCTGAGATATTCCCTCTTGTATGGGCTGCATCAGCTCCTCAGGTCACTAAAGCTACAGACCTGTTTGATCTCTCCTGATAGGCTGCCAGCACTGGTTGCTATAGCTACAGACCTGGCTTCTACTGCAGCCTAGTAGAAGCTAGTAAACACACCCCTGAATTCAAAATGAAACAAAGAAAACAGGACTGAGGTAAGATGAGTCAATGTAGTGAGACAACCCCTTTAATGTACTAAAAATGAAATGATGATCAATGAATTAACCACAAATCAGTAAAATAATACATTGTTACAAAATTTCATAAACTAAAGGGACTAAAGCTAAAATACATTTTCAGACACATTAAAGTCCAATCTGGTTTGGACTTTGAAAGACATTCTTCAGCTGCCCACAGACCTAAGGGAATGGAGCTCACATAGAACATGTCGGTGGTGGGAAATGTGAGGCATCATATACCTAAAATAAGTGAATGTTCTGAAGTTTCCAGCAAATGCTTTTTAAGCCATGCCAGTCATTGTGCCACATAGGCATAAATACTCTCCATCACATTCTAGTGCACCAAGGAGTCAGACAGTTAGGCGCTGATGTAAGTGTAATATATACATCTCACAGATCCCGAGACTCGGCATGTGTCGCACCACTGACATGGCATAAGACGAATTTTTATACATGAAAACAATATTGAAAACAATATTGGGGTCAACTGAAAAAACGGGAGAGCCCACTGAGACAGGGAATCTTTCATGCCGAAAATGGAGTCTAATCTGGTCACCGTGTTTTAGAGGAAAGTGAGCTAAACAGATTATCTACCTACATTTGTGAGATAAAAATGCAGCAAAATTAGTCATTTATTCATTCAAACTGCTCATTTTGTTTTTAGGAGTCCAGTGGGCGGTCTTACTCAGTGATTGACAGCCTTCTTTTATGGATATTCATAGAGAGATGAAACTCACTTATTAAAAATCCTGCTATATCTATAATTAGGAGTCCAGTGGGCGGTCTTACTCAGTGATTGACAGCCTTCCTTGTATGGCTATTCATAGGTGCAACTTATTGATTTAAAACCCTGGTTTTTTATAATTAGGAGTCCAGTGGGCAGTCTTACTTAGTGACTGACAGCCTTCCTTGTATGGCTATTCACAGAGATGAAACTTATTAAAAACCCTGCTATATCTATGACTAGGAGTCCAGTAGGAAGTCTTACTCAGTGATTGACAGCCTTCTTTGTATGGCTATTCATAGAGATGAAACTCGCGTATTAAAAACCCTGCTAAATCTATGACTAGGAGTCCAGTGGGCGGTCTTGCTTAGTGACTGACAGCCTTTCCTGTATTCATAGAGAGCTGAGACTCATGGATTGAAAACCCTGCTATTTCTATGATTATGAGTTCAGCAGACAGTGTTACTCAGTGATTGACAGCCTTTCTTGTACGACTATTCATAGATGTGATTTCTATAACCAAGAGTCCAGTGGGCGGTCCTAATTGACAGCTATCACTGGATGCATACTGACACAGAGAAGACTGAGTAGGACCACCCACTGGACTCCGAATCATAGAAAAAGTGGGGTCTTCAATCAATGAGGTTCATCTTCCTAGTATATAGCCACGCTAGGAAGCCTGTTAATCATGATTAAGACTGCCCGCCGGACTCATTAGCCCAGAATGAGCAGGTTTTAATACATAAATGATACATTTTTCATTTACTAATAAGTATATCAGTCCAATCGACCCCTTTTGCTCTGTATCATGCTGCCTACAGACTAGACTGTATTTTCAATGTCATAGTTTCCCACTAAATCTACTGTAACGCAACCATAAATGTTCCTGGCAATGTACAGAAAGTTCCCCAGACAGAAGCAGCTTTTATGAACGGTCATTTTTCCGCACTTGTTTGTCCATTTCAGCACACAGACTCCTAGACTGACCCCGCACCTTGCAGAATGTGCCCCGGTGGTGGCACAGACATCACTTTTTGGCCCCTCTGCCCCAAGCATCCAACTGTCTCATCAATGCAAAAATTCAAAAAGTCTGACCAAAGTTTCCAACAAAGCTCCTCGCCCCATCCTGCCAGGATAAGCCCATTTACAACTGTCCTAGTAGAGTCCGATCTGCTGTCCAGCCCAGTAGTGAGGGCTTCCCTGGAGCTACAGTTGTGCACAAACAATACATTGATCTACTCATCAGAGACATCCTGCCTGCAGCAGCTGTAGCCAGGACAGGGATCTGCAGCTTACCGGCTCTGCACGGTCCTCACACCGTCCTGTCCCGGGGAGCTCCGATGACATTTTTATGTGAAGACAAAGGGGCGGGGGCAGACCACAGGAGAACTGACAGGGGGAGGAGCTAGAGATCCGTGCAGAGCAGTGGAGTTGTGCTGGGCTCTGCCGGCCGCTGCTATGAACAGCAGGCTGCTCTCTGCAATGTAGAAGTGACTGCATGTCCTAGAATGCTCTGCAGTCAGTGACACAAGCTGCATCAGGACTGTGCTCTTGTATCTGGGGTTCATATTGCAAAAAGGAAAAAAAAAATTGGGATGAAAAATATTTCCTGTCCTGAAAGTAACAATATGTGGATAATCAGAATAATCCAGGCTCAGCGGGAACACAGATCCCTCTTTATCTGGGACCAGACATCTAGGATTTAGATTTTTTATTTTTTTTTAAAGTAATATATTGGGAAAATTATATTTGAAATGGAACAGGGAAAAAAAATTGGGGGCGGAGGGGGTTGTTTTTGTAGAATTCACCGTCTATATGTCTACACAGCACTGGATTTTGTTCGGTTTTTCAGTATTTTGAATTCACCGAAAATCCGACCGTCCCCAGCGCCGTGTAACCCTCAATAGACAATCTGTGCTGTAGTCTACACAACATGGATTTTTTACTGAGGGTTTTCTAAACTTAAAACTGTCCGGTGGAATATAGAACATATTGTACATTTTGTTGGACCGACGTCGGATTCCTGCAACCCCAATATACTGGGCCGCCGGGAATCCGAAATCCGACCGCGTTTCTTTGCGCAAAAACAGATGGTGCGTTACAGCAATGTGAAAATGGTGTTGGGTTTTAGACGCCATTTTCACACTATAGTGCAGACTAAGGGCTCCTTCACACGGCTTATTCTCGGACGGATTTCAGCCATATTGCATGCCGTATTTGCGCTCCAATATGGCTGAAATCAGTCCCAGTCTTTACGGTAATCCACAGTTCTCATAGAGAACTATGGATTCCATCTCCTCTCCCCGCTCGGCGAATACGGCGAGGGGGGAGAAAGTGACATGTCAATTATTTACAGCGTGTACGCGCCGTGAATAATGAGTGTCGATGGTGCCGGCGAGCTGCCGCCCCCCCCTCCCCACCCCCGCTGCACGTCAGCCGGCGTAATTGCAGGGCGAAATCCGTCCCCGCAATTATGTCGGCAATAAGCCGTGTGAACCGGCCCTTAGGGTGACATGTATGAAAACTGTTTAGGTCTAAAACTCACTTTTTTTGCCTCTAGTAAGCTATGGGCAAAAAAGTGAGTTTTAGACCTAAACAGGTTCATATATGTGGCCCTTAGGGGCCGTTCACACAGCTTATTTCAGGCACGGATTCCAGCCGCAATGCGCGCCGTACTGCGCTGCAATACGGCTGGAATCCGTGCCAGCCATTACGGTAATCCACAGTTCTCGTAGAGAACTAAGGATTCCGTCTCCTCTCCCGCTCGGCAAATACGGCGGGCAGGGAGAAAGTGACATGCACATTATCCCGGCAGGGATACTCGCGTGGATAATGCATGTTTATGGGGCCGGCGAGCTGCCGCCCCACCCCGTACTCAAGCCGTAATTGCGGGCGAAATTCGCCCCGCAATTACGGCTTGAATAAGCTGTGTGAACCCCGCCTTAGGGTATATCCACACAATGTATGTAAAATGCCAGTCAGATTCTGTTTAAGGGCTTGTTCACACGGCATTTTCACTCCGTATTAAGGGTGCTTTCACACGGTGCAGTTTTTGGTGCGGGTTTTTGTGCAGGAAGGCACAACAATTAATGCTATACATTGTTGCACAAAAAACGCATCCAAAAAAACGCAAAAAAAAAACGCACCAAAACCGCACCGTGTGAAAGCACCCTAACTAGGCTTTTTAGATCCGTCTCGGGGACCGACAGGTCACACGGCTTATTTTGATGTGGTCTTGGACGAGGTTTTCGGAGCGTTTCTGCTCCAAAAACCTCGACTGAAACACGCTTCTTCATACGAGGTTTTAGAGGCATTTCTCTGCGAGTTTTTCGACTATACAACCATACAAATGAATAGCCAGGACAAAAACTATGCCGAGCAACGCGCCTAAAACACGCTTTAAGAGTTGACATGACACTTCTTTTTCAGCGCTTCCAAAGAAGCGTGTAAAAACCTCGTCGTGTGTGAACTACAACAAGGTTTTACATAGGAATCAATTAAATGAACTGGAAGCGTTTTGGACGGGGTTTTGGGTGAGGAAATTCTCAGAAAACCTCGTCCAAAACCACGTCAAAACAAGCTGTGTGAACATGGTCTAAGAATCCAGCGGGTATTTCATCATATTTTCAAAGCTTTTGGGGGACGGTTCTATCTGTGGATTCGCCCGTCCCCCATTACCATTGAATTGTGCATCTTCTGCCTGAAAACCGGTTGAAAGATTGGGCATGTTCACAATTTTTCAGAACGCCAGCGGCTGAAAATCTATTCAGTGTAGACTGCTGAACGGATTTTCTATTAAAGTCTATGGGGACGGTTTCTTATCGGTTTTCAGACGGTTTTCACATCCACAAACCATCTGAAAATCTGACCAATAAACCATACCGTGTGGACGGACCCTTAACCTAAATAGAAGGCTCACCTCGGGGTACGAATATGATTCCAGTCATGTCACACTGATACTGGGTTTGTAATGTTTTGCTAGTTTTCATATAATACTTTATTCAAATTGCTTTGCTTCCTTTTCTGAGACCAATGACTTTATTTTTCTGTCTCTGCACCTGTGTGATGGCTTGTTTTTCTATGGGGTGAGCTGCAGTTGATATTGGTACCATTTTGGGAACATCAAAACTTTTTGATTATTTTCGTTATTATATGTTTATTTGGGTATTTAGGGAGCTTAAATCAAATCATCATTCTGTCATTGTTTTTTTTTTCTATGTTTTTACGTAGTTAAGGGGGTCATCAAGCAAAGAAACATTAGTGTCACATGTATGAAAACTGTCTAGGTCTAAAACTTTCCTTGTTGCCCATGGTAACCAATCAGAGCTCCCCTTTCATTTTTCCAGAGCACTATATGAAATGAAAGGGGTGCTCTGATTGGTTGCTATAGGCAACAAGGAAAGTCTTGAGGTATGTTCACATGGTGTGTTTTACTCCGTGTAACATACACTTTTAGCTGCGTGTTTGGATCTGTCGGACCCCAAACGGACCCAAACACTCAGCTAACAAATAGCAGTGTGATTTTACATTGCTTTTGATATGAAACACGCATCAGCGTTCACACGAGTGATCACCGATGCGTGTCTCATTGCATCTTTCGGATCCGTTCTGAGAATTGACATGTCAATTCTTGGACCGAAAGACGCATCAGGAGCCCTATTTAAAGCTATAGGGTGCGATCCTGCTGCATCCAAACGCAGCTGCGTGTTGGATATGTGTTGGATCCGTTTAGGATCGGATTGACGCTGCGTTTTGGATGCGATTTTCGGATTCATCACGGATACAAAAACGTATCCCAAAACGCCATGTGAACATGCCCTTAGAACGCGACAGTTTTCATACATGTGACCCTTATTATTCTTTAATGCCTCCAGAGCTCCCCAGCGATCGGCTCCAGTTAACTTCTGGGTTTTCAGGATTGTAAGTGAATTGAGTGCGAGCCTCGACTGCGTGTTAGGACGAGAACCTGGAAGAGAAGAGTATTGCTGGGGAGCGGCAGCAGCGGGGGGACCTGTAGGTATCACTTTGGGGCATAGACATTAATCAGGGTGAGATTTCCCGCTGGCGTCTCCAGATGTACCTTGCTAAATCTTCCACTCTCGTCCATTTCCTGCTGCAATATCTTACACGGGGTATTCTTACTAAACAGCAGAATCAGCCCCGCTCTTCCCTGTACTGCAGGAGAACCTCTCACTTCTTCCACCCATATCTTCTTGAGACAATGGAAGTTGCTCTCAGTAAGGTGGGATTCCTGGAGCAGAACCATATCTGGTTTCTGTTTTTTGAGATACCTCAGCACCATCGTTCGCTTATGGGGGAACGTAAACCCTTTATGTTCCATGTTATTTTCCGCATAGTACTCTCTGGTCAGGAATTTTAAGAAAAGCATAGTGAATTGGTGGCTGCCCCGCACATCCCTCCCTCTCTGAAATCCTCATCCCCCCAACAAAATCAAAAACTCTCTTCGTCTGCAACACCTCCATTTTCCTTTCTTACATCTATTGACTTCTCTTTTATTTGTGCATTTCCGAAGGCGAAAATTACTTCTTTCTAGTACCTAAGAACCAGCTCTATCCTCTCCTAATTCTTCTCATCTCTTTTACAAAGTCTTTAAACGCACCGATCTCAGTGCAAATAACAGTTGAAAACATTAGGAGATCAAATCACCCTGCCCTCCCAACATTAAACGAATAGAGATTAAGAAAGTCCTGCAGCGTTGGACAAAGGGAAACCGCATAAATCCCTTAACCTAGTGCACGGGTCCGCTTAACCCCTTCAAGCTGGTCTAATACCCACCACCTGAGCCAGTCATCTTTTTCTCGGAATCCGGTATTGCCAGTAGCTCGGAGAGTTCCCCTTGGACTTCTGACTGGACTTGGTCCTGCTTGCTTGCCGTTGGCTTCTTCTTTCTCTTTCCTTCCATGTTTCATCCAGATGGTCAATATGCCCAATCCTTTGTGAAAGCCCCTCCAAGTAGTCCACTATTTCATCCACCGACAATATATTAGAATTGAAAACCCACACCAACGTATAACGTTAAAAATGTAACTTTTTACTTAATTTTAAATCGTGACCCATAAGTTACAGGGCAAATTCACACAATTAATGGCTATAGCGGAGTGAAAACCTTTGACCGTGTTATGCATGAACGATACAGTCTAATTGCAATAAATAAGACTTAGCTTGGCAGCTTGTAGTGGAAGTCCTTGAGACATTGTAACACTTCTAGAGAAGCAGGTAAGAACCTGGACGCACTGATCACCACGAGGAATGCCGAACGCCCATGTGTGACGTTTCGGAGGTGTGTCCTCCTTCTTCAGACGGCGTCATTTGAAGATATCCCACCGACCAATACAACAGGGGTGGGCCTTTGTCAGGAAAAATCTTCAGGGTCGTTGGGTACTGCAGATTAAAACGGATTTGTCGTTTGACCAGAGTGGTGCAAACGCTGGAGAATTGCCTCTTTTTCCTGGAAACTTCAATTGAGTAGTTTGCAAATATAAGAAGCTTGTCTCCGTTAAAGGTCAACAGGGGTTTATAAGCGCGGTATGCCTGTAATAGTAGAGTCTTTTCATAGTCATCCAGATATTTAACGATGACCGGCCGTGGACCAACTTTCTGTCCTTTGTGTGCTGGTAGTCTCGGCGGACCGATCCTATGTGCACGCTCGACTCTTAGAGGACGCTCCATTCCCAGCGCTAATGGTATTTCTTTGGCACAAATATCATGGAGTTGTTTGAGAGGGACTGTTCGCTCAGCCCTATGATTCTGAGATTGTTCCTTCTGGAACGGTTCTCTAAGTCCTCTACTTTCTCCCGTAAATACTCGGTACGTTTGATCAGTCTCTCCATCTTGCTTCTTGCCCCTAAGATGTCACCTTCCACTCCGCTCACTCTCTCCTATAACTCGTGGATTTGATTGGTGTGTGTGGACACCTCGGATTGTACTACCGCTGAGGTACTAGCGCTGAGGTAACCACAGCTTTAATGGAGGATGCTATTGTGGCCTCAAATGATATTAAAATGTCTGGAGCAAGGAGTTTAGCCACTACAATAGTCATGGTCTTACAGGAAATACTAAGTCCTGGCAGCATCTCTTCCAGCTCTCTTCCCTCCTTCTGAGATCCCTGTACTGCTTGGGATGTTTGTTGTGAAGTTGAGGGTTTTGCCTGGGAGCTGCTGGATTTTTTGCGGGGCCCGTTGGGGGTCCCCCCCCCTGAAACCTCCCCTCGGCTGGTGATCGCACCCCTTTCCCCTCCTCGGCGTCTGTGGATGCTGCTGCCATGTTGCTGCGACCGCTTTGCGTGGTACGCGGGGGATCAGGCGCCATTTGGGTAGCACTGTCCCGGTCTGCTGCTGTTTTTTAATGCTGCAAAAAGGGCCCCCCCGCCCCCCCAAAATTTCCCCCGAATACACGGAACCAAAATTGCTTCCTGCCCCAATGGCACTGCCCAAGTCCCCATTTTGAAGCGAAAGGGCCGGGTTCCCCCGTTAAGGGGAAGCGGGGGGAAAGTTTCCTGGTCTCTGTTTCCCGGCCCAGCACGCGAGGGAAAACCGAAGCCCCCCAATTTCCTAAGTTTGATTTATTTAAAATCAGGGGGGCCCGGGAATTTCCTGAGATTATAATGCATCCAAACTGTATCTACTTCTATTAACAGAAAATGAAAACAGATTTTCCCCATCTTGGATCTCAGTATCCTATAAAGAAAGACACCTTTAATGGAAATAAAGAATTACCATTTTAAAGACCTAATATATATATATATAATATAATATAATAACTTGTAAATGCTCCCACAGTATACTTTTACCAGGTTATATCCATGTTTTACTAAAGCTGTTCCCTAAAAAATGCAATTATATACTTAGATATTTAAGTGTGTCAAAAATAGTATATTTATTGCAAAACTCTACTAGAAGAATTCAGAACTTCACATGTCCTCTTGACCCAAGCTGAGTTTATTTGTCACGGGTTCCTCTCTCTCCCCCCCCGGGGGGGGCGCGGGCGCCCCAAGGCCCCCCCTCCCGGGTGTGGGGGGCCCTGGGGGCGACGTGCCCGAAGGACAAGCGGGGGCCCCCCCCGGGCACGCACGGGGATCCCCTGCCCTCGTTCGGTCCGGTCCGCGCCCTTCCCCCCGGCTGGGGCCCGCGCGTGCCCGTTCTCAAAGGGCCCGGCGCTTTTCCCTGGGAAGGGTTTTAAAAGGGGCCCAGCGCCCCTTTTTTAAAAATTGGTAATTCCCAAAACCCCCTCCTCTTTTTTTAAGGTTACGCCCCACGCCCACTCTGTGGGGAAATCTTGTTCCTCGTCCCTTTAGCTAAAGCGTTCCCAAAAGTAAAATTCCCGTTTTCCCGTGACCAACCTTTGCTACTTTCTGACTCCGAACCTTTGCCGCCACCCGGACCTTCCCCCCGTCCACGGCCCAAACAAAACCATTCCCCGCCTGCCATGACCTCCTGCCTCCCAACAAACAAAGATTCTCGGACTACGACTCTGTACCACGTTGCCCTCGGCTGCCACCGCGGGCCCTTTCACGTCAGGGGGGACAAACCTGGGGGCCTCACGCCGCGCAAGCCCCCCCCGTTTTGGGCGGCGGGCTCTGGTAAAAACCCGGGGGCTATTTAGACCCGGGTTCCCGGCCGTGGTTTTTAACTACCACGCTTGGGGTGGCCCCAGGGGAAATCCACTACCCAGCCTTTAAAGTTGATCCACCCATGGATCCCCCAAGGTCCCCCTGCCAAGCGAAAAACAGATCTCCCGGCCCATTGTCGCCCAACGTGAACGGATTCGCAAAAAGGCTCAGCAACGGGACAGGGTCCGCCATGATGCCCAAACCCCGGGCCCCCCAGAAGCAGAAACCCTGTCTCTGCCCCGGGTGCCCTTTTTTCTATCCGGCCGTCTCACTGGAAACCCGTGGGTCCGAAGCTTCGCCTTTAAACTCCCTTCCCAATTTGATGGGGATTTCGAAGCTCTTTTAGGGGTTTTTCCGTCACGCAGTGCCCATCCCGTGGGGGTTGAGGGCCCGGGACCTTTTTCCCCTTTGAAAGGCCCCAAAGGTGGCTTTCCCGTGGCGAGTCTGTTTTTCCAAAAAGGGGCCCTACCCTGGGCGACGCCTCTTTGGGCCCGGAAAAAGATTTCGGGTGACCCCCCAGATCTACGGGCCCTTTCCCAAAAACAGAATTCCCCCAGCGTTTTCGAGGAGCCTGAAAAACCGGAGGCATTTTTGCGGAGACGGCGCACTTTAATTCTACCCAAAGGGGAATCCCGGGTAGGGGATTAAACCCGGTTAAATTTCCGCACCCTAGCCTCCGAGTGACCTGGAATGACCCCGCTCTTATCCCACATTTAAAAAAGGGGTTTTCTGTAAAGGCGAGAAAAGGGAGCTCTTTCCCGCCAGAAAATCTCCCACCTCGTTGGTGGGCTCTTTCCTCTAGCCATTCGCAAAGAAAATGCGTTTTCCCGGGAGACACCCGGGAAAGCCCCGTCGGGAGGGGGGTTTTGGCAAAACCAAAAGGCCGTTTATCTCGTCGGGGCCTCCAGTTTTCAGAGATCTTGCTCCCTCCCCCACAGTCTTTCCACTGAAAAAAATCCCCCATAAAGGGCCCTAAGGTTTCCGGGCTAAATTTTGCCCGGTTTCGTGAAACTGTCCCTTTCACGGCTGGAGAATCTCTGCCTAACTGCCCCAAGCCCGGACCTTTTTTCCCGCGGGGGTTTGTCCGCAGGGTCTCGGGGCCCCGGGGGAAACCCCTCCCCCTAGGGCGGTGGGAGGGGCCCTTCCCCTAGATGTCCAGCACCCCTCTCCACGACTTTTTTTTGCCAGTGGGGGGGAAAACCAGGGGAAGGGGGTCTACTCTAAGACCCTCTGCCTTCCTGGATTTTGGGTTCCGCCGGGAATTTTATTCATGCCGCTCGGGGTGTAAAGCTTACCCTTCCCGGGTGCCCCCTCGGGGAAAAAGCCTTTTGCTTATTCTTCCCCGTGGGGAGCCCCTCAGGGGACCCCATTGGGTTTATCACCGGGCCAGTGACCTTCCGTTTTGGGGCCCCCGGCCACACAGAAAAGATCTCCTTCCAAGTTCTCCTCGGTTCTTGGGGCGTTCCGGGTTGGGGTTCCCCCTGGTTTTTAACGCCCGCCCCAACGTTTTGCTGGAAGACAGGCAAAGTCCTTGTTGGGGCTCGGAGTCCCAGGAACTTTGTTTGGTGGCACCACGCCCTTTTCCTTCGCTCCCCCCCCAGTTCCGTCGGGGCTTCTACGGGGTCTGCCAGCGGGGGGGTTACCAGGTTTTTGGGAGATGTGTTTAGGGAAACAGGCTGGAATTCCCCCCTCATGGGCCCGATAAAGCCCCTTAAACCCCCTTCCCCGGGCCCACCCTCCAGGGGGTTTAGGGTTTTCCCCTTCTCTGTCCCCGGGGCCCCCAGGCCGGTCGGCCTCCCATACAGGGGGAATTTGTCAAAAGGTTTTCATAGGCAATCCCCCCTCGCCTCCCGGGACCCGGTTCTTCTTCGCCCAAAAAAAAAGAGGTTCGCTTTCGGGCCGTGCTTTGATTACAGAGTGCAAAACCAAGATCATGGTGAAAAATCGCTACCTTTTAACCCCTGAATCGGGAGCTTTTCAAACCCCCTCCGGGAGCCAGGGTCTTCCCCAAATTTAAAGATCTACGGGAGCCTAAAACCTCATCAAATTTTTGAGGGGGATGAGGGGGAAAATGGCTTTTAAAACAAACGGGACGGGCATTTTGAATATCCGTGATCCCTTTTTGGGCTGGGGCAACCCCCCAAAGCCGTTTTCCAGGAGTTTGTCAATGACGTTTTTCGGGACTTGCTTTTCCCAACCGGGTTTCCCCATTGTATCCCTGGACGGAATTTTGATTTTTTCTCCTCCCCAACCCAGTCCCACCACAGACAAGTACGCCAGGTCCAAACGGCGCCGGGGGACAACCGGGACTGAAATGCCAATTTGGAAAAGTGCTGTTTCCCACCAGGCCAAACCTTCCCTTTTCCCTGGGGTACAAGCCCTCGATCGGGGGTTTTCAGATGGCCCCTGCAACTTCTGCGTTTCCAAAGCGGGGCCCGCGACCTGTCGGTCCCCCGGGGGCGTTTAAAACGATTTTTGGATTCGCCAACTATCCCCGGCAGTTTTTTCCCCCACTTTTCTCCCGTTGGGGGGCTCCCACCCGGGCTCTAAACCCGGGAAAAAACGTTTAACCCAAATTTTGGGCCCCCCCAATCTGCCGGGGAAAATCGTTCTCCCCGACTAAAGCCCTGCGTTCTCCTCCAAAAACTTTTTTTGGTCCGCCCGGGATCCAGAGGGGGCCCCTTCAGCCTTTGGGTAGATGCCTTTTTCCGTGGGGGGCCAGGGGGGGTCCTGACCCAGAAAGGGTTTAAAAAAGGGGAAAACCCCGTCAAAATTTTGGTTTCTTTTAAAAGCCCTTTTCCCCTTTTTGAAAGAACGAAATTTTGCCATAGGAAAAAAGGGGAGCGTTGGCCATAAAAACCCCCTAGGGGAGTGGCGGCATCTCCTGGGGGAGCTGACACCCTTTTTACGTCTTTCCCAAAACCCAAGAAACTGCAATACCTGCCACCCCCGGGGGCCCAAAAATCCTCCCCAAGGCCCCGGTGGTCTTTTTTTTTTTTCTAATTTTGATTTTAAGATAAAACCTTCCCGTCCGGAAAAAGTTTGGTAAAAGGCGGCTTTCCCCCCCGTGCCTTGACATTCCCGGAAAGGGGAACCAGACCCTCAGCACATCATTGCTCCTGAACGACTGGTCCAAAATGGCTCCTTGGATCTCCGGAGCTTTCCCCTCCGGGGCAAACCTTTGTGCGCCCCGCACTCGGGAAAAAATTTTCTGGGTTGGGGGAATAGCCTTTTGGGGCCGGGTCACCCCGGGGTACGAAAACCTATGCCCCCATTCGCCCCTACGGTGGCCAACTCTGCTAAGGGTTTGTAAAAGGACTTTTTTCCCTTTCCCTGAACCCATTTCCCCCTGAAAAAAGGGGGTTCCACCCCAATGGGGCCCACAGGTTTCCAGTCCCTTTCCTGTTTTTTTTCCGGGGGGCCCCCATACCCCACATAGGCATGGACTTCATCAGGGCCCTTTCCCCCCTTTCCTGGGGGAAAACCTCCGTCTTTCTGGGGGGTAACTGACCGTTTTTCAAAAATGTCCCACTTTGTCCCGCTGCCTGGTCTTTTTTAGCTCCCCAATTGGCGGCAAATTTTTTCCAGCACTTTTTTTCGCCTCCCAGGGGTTTCCCAAACCCCATGTCTCCCGATCTTTTTGGGGGGGGGGTTCCAAAAAATTTTGTCTCAAAATTTCGGCTTTGCCCTGTTTTCCCCCCTTTTGCAAATCAAGCTAAATTTTTCCTCCGCATATCTTCTCCAGACAAACCCGGGCAGGTGGAGAGGGTAAACCGGGATTTTGGGGGGGGAGTATTTCTACGACAACTGGCCCAAAATTTCCCTTTCTTGGGCCGAGTTCCCCCGTATAATCCCCGGGACTTTCCCACCAAATGGCCGTTTTTCCAAATTTTTTGTGGTTCCCCACGGGGGGCACCCGAGCCCCTTTCCCCCCCCCCTTGGGTTCTGCCCTTTCCCAGGTCCCCGCCGTGGACAACCAAAGGGTTTAAAAATATCAGTGTAAAATTTGGGGAGAGACCCGACATGCCTTTCTCCAGGCTTCAGCCCGCATTTAAAAAGCAAGTGCAAGAGGAGAAAGGGCCTTCCCCAAGATTCCCCAGGGGGTAAAGTGTGGTTTTTCTAGATACAAACGGAAATCAAGATCCCAGCTTTAAAAATGGGTCCGCGGTTTCTGGGGCCCTTTTAAGGGGTACTGCGAAAAACTGAACCCGGGGGTCCTATAAAAATCCCCGCCTGCCTTCCCCTCTCTCCGGGGTTTTTAACCCCATTTCATGTCTCCCTCCTAAAAAGCCCTTGGGCCTGAACCCGGTTTTTCCCAGAGGGGCGGGTCCCCATCTCCGGTGTTTAAAAACCCCCGATGTCTTTGAAGTGAAGGGGCATTTAGATATTTAAGGAAAACCCTAGGGGTAAACTTTTTTCTTTTTAGATTGGGGGGGCTTTTTGGGCCCCCAAAAAAGAGGTTTTCCTTGGGGAACCCGGGGTCCAATATCCTGAAAGAGCCGGGTCCGCAGATTCCTTTGGCCTAAGAAGGGGGGGGAGACCTAAGGGTGGGGGACTTTTTCACGGGGGGCCTCCGCCCCTCGGCCCCCGGGGGGGGGGCGCAACCCGTTTCTGGGCCCCCCCGGGGGTTTTGGGGGTGCCCCGGGGCCCCCGGGGCGACGCTGCCGCAGGCGGCGGCGGTCCCCCAGCAACAGGGATCACCTGACCTCCCTTCCTGTTTCCCCTCCGCGCCCTCTGGCCGGCCCCCAGGCGGCCCCGGGCCCGTTTTCTAAGGCCCCGCTGTTACGAATATGTAAAGGGCCAGCCGTCCCGTTTTAAATTTGGGTTTTTGCCCCGATTCCCTCCTCTATTTAAGGGGTTCGTCAATGTCACTCTGTGCTGGTTATGTTGCCTCGGGCCTTAGCAAACGTTCCCTTTAAGTATATTCTCGCCTTTAAACCGTGTACCAGACCTCTTGCTACTTTTCTCGACCCCGAACTTGCCGCCAGCCGACCTTCCGCCTGTCCAGGGAAAACCATTGCCGCCTGCCCTGACCTCCTGCCTCCAAGACTACGTTTCTCGGCAGATTGTACCACGCTGCACCTCCGCTGCCCCCGCGGGCAAGTACGTGGGGGGGAAACGATGGGCCTCACGCCGCAGAAAGTCCATCCCGCTTTGCGGCGGGCTCTGGTAAAAACCGGGCTACTTAATTCCGTTCCCTGGCGGGCTTAATACCACGCTTCGTGGCCAGCGGATCCACTACCCAGCTGTTACATTATTTTTGTACCAGCACGCAAAGATGTTATGAAAACCCAATCCAACAGGCAAGCAATGTAGCAGATGGTATCGAAAAAGATAATTTACACTATGCTTTTGTGCTGGAGACCAGTAGATGCACCAAACCATGTCAGATTTAAATTTCTTGAGACCATCAGAGAAAACGAATTTTTTTGTTTTAGTTTTTTTCTTACACATGGGTTTAATAAGAATTGGTGGTTGGGTTTTAAAGCCTTTTGAAACGCGCCTGTAAGGATTCTCTGGGATCAAATGTTTAATTGTTTTGTATATAAATATTGTGCATTTTGAATCATGTCTTTTTAAGGAAATGTTGCAGGCATTCGATTTCAGTGAGGTGTTATTTAGCATGTGCAGCCCTAGTGGGTCTTTTTGGCAGCTATGCCAATTAACACAGAGGTGCTAATTAGGAGAAGTGGGAGAAGCGTAAACTTAAGCCAGACTAGGACTAGTCCCTAGAACTAGTAGCTGAGCACATGGAATATAACAATGGCTATAAACCACGTTTTCCATAACTAACTTATGAGATAATGGTCCACGAACCCAGTCACACCTCCTGTCTAAGAATTTTCGCCTTTAGGGAACCACAGTCCAATAGAAATCGTCCCAAATTATGAATTGGTCACTCACTTTTGGTATGCCTCTGTTGGTAAATTCCTACTTGGGAACTTGGTGATCATGATATCTGTCTAGGAGACTCCTATGAGTAGTTATGACTTTCTTAGTATCCCCTGCATGTAATCAGCAGTCCACTCTGTGACGAAAGCCGGAAGAGGGACTGAGGGGATTTTGGAGTTTTCTTAAAACATCTTGGGGTGTCACAGATAAGGGTCAGAGGCAGGAGATACTATCAAGAGTAGGTTTGCCCATGTCTTCAGCTGCGCTCATCAGCCAGATTTTTAACAATTCTGATTGGAAAAGGTCTGTGTTTTGTTATTTTATCCCTTTTGTTTATATAATGTTGTGCATTTTTTTGTATGTCTGTTATTTAGTCATTTATGGAACCACGCACTGTACCTTTATATTAAAGCTTAAAACTTTAATAGTTTTGCCTTGTTGCCCTAATGAACCTTTAATATTTCTGCAGTGTTTAAGTGGCTGCCAATGCATGTGACCCATAGCTTAAAGTTCCTTTCACTCATGTCTTGAAAGGTGGTGGCAGTGTGTATGTTGCTGGGGTGTGGACCGTGTGGGGTACATTTGGTGCTCTTAGTGTAGGCTGAATGAGAGTTGAGTGTGAGCTGTTGTTGTCTAGTGTATCCCTGGTCACCCCCATATTGGACAGAAGGAGATGGGACCTGAGTTTGTGTCTGAGACAGATTGTGCCATACAGACCCCTCTGAGCAAGATTTTCCTTTTCCCTGGCGCATAATGGAGGTTGGCCGTGGGATCTAAATCTGTGCCCTCCTTATTTTGTGCCCCCTTTGCCCTTGATATTACCCCACTTGTACCTTTGTTCATGACAGCGTCATGAGTTTTTGGTGTTTTTTTATATACGTCATTAAATTTTAGGTTTTATCTTATTTTTTGGGATTTTTGTATTCAGAGTTTTCCCTGTGGGTATTTCTTCTTTGCCATTGTTTCCCCAAGTACCGAGTTGCGTTTCTCACATACATTCATATGATTTTTTTATCTTTATTGTCCATATAATTTTTTACAATTTTATTTTATGTTTGGTTTTAATGTCAGCTTTGTATCCTGCTGGGCCTCTATAGCCCTGATACATTATTGTGTCAGAGCTTGGGTCCACCTGAGGAAACATTATACCCTGTAATTTTCTCATGGACAACAATATGACAAACCAGCTGTAATAAATTCCACCCACTGTGTTTCTGAAATTACTATTTTTTACGCCACTGTAGAAGATTCTTTATTGTAAGAGTAGTAAGACTATAGAACTGTTTACCAGAGAAAATGGCCATGATGAATTCACTAGCACCTTAACAACCGCCTGGCAGGCGATGCAGGTCGTCTGTCTGCAGTGAAGCCAAAACACATTGCTGCAGACAAAGAGGTTTTGCAGCTCCCAGCGCCATAACTGCACTAGGAACAGAGCTGTACTTAGCAGTTCCATTCCTAGAACAGTCCCTGTAAACGGAAGATGTTGGCATTTAACCCTTTGATTGCCATGACGGCAGAATAATCAAAGAACATTCCCCAGCTCCATCGGGTCATCTTGACTCTTGGTGAAGCCTGAGGAATGTCTGTACAGTCAGCCCTGGGGACCTAGAGCAAGCCTGCAGTCAGGGCACACTATGTGTTGCCCTGACTGCAGCCTGTGTCATACTAACACAGAATGTAATGTATTAGCATACAGGAGTATGCTAATTCATTACTAAGTGTAAAAAAAAGGGTTAATTAGTCATCCCTTAATAGGATTTAAAAAATTGTTTAAATTAAATCATAACATAAAAAGAAATAAATTTTCTTAAAATAAAAAATGATTGTGCAAACACAAAAAAATAAACCTACATATATTAGGTAGCCGCATGACTGTAATAGCCTGTAGATGTATGAAAACTGTCTAAGGCCCTGTTCACACGGCTTATTCATGGCAGATTTGTGAGCCGGATTGCGCTCGCAAATCCGGCGTGAATAAGGGGCGAGACGGGGGCGGGGCCGGAACGCGGCGGGGGCGCCGCTCCCCGGCCTCATAGACTGTCATTATCTACGCCGCGTACGCGCCGTAAATAATGTGCATGTCACTTTCTCCCCCCGCGGCGGATTTGCCGAGCGGGGAGGAGAGACGGAATCCACTGTTCTCTATGAGAGCAGTGGATTACCGTAATTACTCCGACGGACTGGCGCCGTACTGCAGCGCAAATCCGGCGCGGAGTACGGCGCCAATCCGCGGACAAATAAGCCGTGTGAACGAGGCCTAAGACTTTCCATGTTGCCCATAACAACCAATCAGAGCTCCCCTTTCATTTCATATGGT